>PVIA01001432.1:0-203673 GCA_004024845.1 Tonatia bakeri
GCCCACACCCCTCTGCTCTCAGGCTAATTTTCAGGGCCCTGGAGGGCTGACAGAGCTATAGGATCTTTCACCCGTTTCCTGAGGAGAATGCTGCCTGCTCGATGCAACTGTCAGCTCAGTGCTTCAGTGGAGAACAAGTGGCTGCCTATATAATTTAATATGATGCCACAGGAGACTCATAGACCTGCTGCAAAGCAAGCAGGAGTCTGCCTCTCGCCTCCTGGCAACTGCAAATCGGGAGTGCCTGCTTGTTGCTGCTCAGCCTGGGTATACCCCTCAAGTTCTTTTCAGAGCTGGGCAGGGGAGGAGACAGCATTTTCACGGGGTCAACTTCCAGAGGTGGCTGAGAAGTGTCATCTGGGATCTGAAACTTCTTAGTCCACCCACAGACTCAGGTCACAAGCATCTCCTTAGGCAGGGGCGAGTTGTAGGCACAGCTGTGGGACCCCAGGCAGCTCTGGACACAGAGTAGCCATGCCATACCCTCAAGCCTTATCTCAGTTGTTGTGGGGGAACATGTCCACCCAGGAGAGGTAACCCAAACTCGTAGTTAGATAATGAAGATGTAAGGGCATGGACACACACATCATAAGTATGCATTTATAATCTCAAGCATGTGTAAAGGACAAGAAGAAAACTTTCTCATATTTGAATATTTGTCACTTTGGATTTGTTGGCTGGTTGGTTCAATGTAAAGTCCTTCCAAGGGGAGGCAGGCCCTGGTGCAGCTGTTTCACTTGCAGATAAAGCAGGGAGGTAACCCAGCACTGGTGCTGGGCTGACTGCACTCCTCAGACACTGGGCCCAGTTCATCTGCGCTCTGGTGGAATACCCCTGCAGAGACCCAGGACTGGTTCCCAAGATGCTGGGTCTTAGGGGATGCTCAACACTGTGGTCAGTCCTCCAGGACCCTGTGCCAAAATCACCCTGCCCCAGGGGTGGAGACAAAGATAGCCCTCCTGAGAGTGAGTTCTAGGGAAAATCTCCAGGCTATAAGGAGGCACCATGGCAAACCAAACAGGGGATTCTTACTCCCTACCCCACCTGACCCCAAAGACCAAAGTGTGGCTCATGCCGGGGGACAGTCCCGCAGAGGTGCTCGAGGATGCGCAAGAGCCCAGGAGCACCAGACACCTGGGAATGGCACCGGTGCATCTTCCCAGGCAAGGTGCTGTGTGCATCCGAATGAAGGGAGAGGGACTCAAGGAACTGACCCAGACCCTCCTTTTCAGTTCCCTCCAGCAGGCTGGCAGCTCCAGATGGCAGGGGAGGTTTTTACTGTTGTTGGGATTTTGTGGGGAGCAGGATGCTATCTGGGGCACTTTTCCCCATTCAAAAGGTACTACTCTAAGGCCCCACAAGTCACTTAAAAATCCTGGGAGGAGAAACCTGGGATGTGATTACTATGCTACCCACGATCGTTTGAAAACAGGGCCTTTTCACAAGTATCAGCTTCGTACTTACCATCTACGAAGCACCATATTCTTCAAATAGCTAATACCTAAAAGGCACAAATCTAGCTAACATTTTTTGATTAATAATTATTATGTGGCTGGCATTAAGTTGACCTTGCACACATTATCTCATTTAATCTATGGGGTGCAGAATTTATAAAAGTGAATTTATGTCATACCTGCTGCCTAACACATCACAGCATGTAAAAGAGAAGTCTAGAAATAGCACTGCAGGACTGGGCTAAAAGGTTTTGATTCACAGCAAAGGAAATTTAATTAAAGCATGTAATGTCAATTACTGTCATTCATAATCATATTATACCTCCCCAGAGATAATACAGATGTACAAGTCTAGAGTTACCTGCGTGTTTGATGTAAATAGGATAAAATTATATAAGTTCTGAAAATACCCAGATATCAGAACGAAAGACGTATCTCTACCTAGCCTCCCATGTCATCGAATTTCATTAGGCAGGGACGCGAGCATCCAGCCGCAAGGAAACCCACCTCTCCTCTGAGGACAGGAGGCAAAAAGTCTCAAAGGCACCTGAAAATCTGGGGTTTAACAGGTCATGATTTTTTAGATACTGTAAACAATCATGCGCTGCTTGTTTTGACAAAGCCCAGGAGACGCCAGAGAGTGGATGCTTTCAACCTGTCCCCACCATTTTGGGGACTCTATAGGGTGATAAGGACCAGATGCTTTCATGGGGCAGCATCGAGATCCAGTGGAAGGAAGGAACCACGGGAAAGCACCAGGGCAAAAACACATGGTACAAATGCTAAGCGATGGGTAGGCTTTAACAGTTCCATCCGTGGGCATCTAGCACCCTGCCTCTCCATTCCCTTGTCCCTTCATCACTTTCAGACTATGCAACACTATCAGACCTTGAGCTGCATAGTGGGGTCACTATGGGAAGCAAGAGAGCAACAAAGTTCTTGTATTCTTCAGGTTATAGTCCATGGAGAAGACAGACACTAGCTTTAAAAATATACAGCTTTACATTGAAATACAGAACAGGCTAACAGTGACCAGAGGGGACAGGGGAGGGAATTTCAGGGGAAAAGGGGAAGGATTTACAGGAATAAGTATCAAGGACACATGGACAAAAACTAGGGGGAGGTGGAATGGGAAGGAGGTGGGGAGGACTTGGGGGGTGGGCTGGGCTGGGCTGGGTGTAAAAGATAGAAAACTGTACTTGAACAACAATGAACATAAATTTTAAAAAAGAAAGATCAGGACTTCCGGCCAAGATGGAGGCGTAAGTAGATAAAATGTGCCTCCTTGCACAACCAAAATAAGGACAACAAAAATTTAGAAACAAAAAAGACAACCAGTACTGACAGAAAATTGAACTGTATGGAAGTCCGACAACCAAGGAGTTAGATACATTCATCCAGACCAGTAGGAGGGGCAGAGTCCGGCAGCCAGGTGGAGAGGACTCCCAGCAAAGTGACAGTGGGTGGACCCAGCAAGGTGGCTGATTGTGGAGGGGCGCAGCTCACAAGGTGGCTGGTGGATGGGTGGATCCCACATTCGTGTGCAGATAAACCAGGTGAAACTGGGGAGAGAGACAGACCTCACAACCCAGGGTTCCAGCTCCAGGAAATAAAGCCTCAAAACACCAATTGAAAACACCTGTGGGGGGTTGCGTTTCTAGGAGAGACTCCCAGCCTCACAGAAGAGTTCATTGGAGAGACGTACAGGGTCCTAGAATGTACACAAACCCACCCACCCAGGAATCAGCACCAGAGGGGCCCAGTTTGCTTGGGAGAAGCAGCGCAAGTGACTGAAATTCGGCAGAGAGTGGAGCAAGCACCATTGTTCCCTCCTGGACCCCTCTCCCGCATACTGTGTCACAACCCAGTGACGTGGGTTTCCCTGCCCTAGTGAACATCTAAGGCTCCACCCCTCACTACATAACAGGCACATCAAGACAAAAAAAAACATGGCCCAAATGAAAGAACAGATCAAAGCTCCAGAAATAATATAACTAAGTGATGAAGAGATAGCCAACCCATCAGATGCACAGTTCAAAGCACTGGTGATCAGGATGCTCACAGAATTGGTTGAATTTGGTCATAAATTACATGAACAAATGAAGGTTACACTAAGTGAAATAAAGGAAAATGTACAGGGAGCCAATAATGATGGGAAGGAAACAGGGACTCAAATCAATGGAATGGACCAGAAGGAAGAAAGAAACAACCAAACAGAAAAGAAGGAAGAAACGAGAATTCAAAAAAATGAGGAGAGGCTTAGGAACTTCCAGGACATCTTGAAACGTTCCAACATCCGAATTATAGGGGTACCAGAAGGGGAAGAGGAAGAACAACAAGTGGAAAAGTTATTTGAACAAATAAAGAGAACTTCCCCAATCTGGCAAGGGAAATAGACTTCCAGGAAGTCCAGGAAGCTCAGAGAGTCCCAAAGAAGTTGGACCCAAGGAGGACACACCAAGGCACATCATAATTACATTAGCCAAGGTAAAAATGAAGGAGAGAATCCTAGAAGCAGCAAGAGATAAGGAGACAATAACCTACAAAGGAGTTCCCATCAGACTGTCAGCTGATTTCTCAAAAGAGACCTTACAGGCAAGAAGGGGCTGGCAAGAAATATTCCAAGTCATGAAAGGCAAGGACCTATATCCCAGATTGCTCTATCCAGCAAAGCTTTCATTTAGAATGGAAAAGTTTTCAATTAGCAATAATCGCGCCTCGGATAAACCTCATTGGCTACGATACTGCCACTGCGCAAAGCTGAGAATGGAAGGGCAGGTGAAGTGCTTCTTAGATAAGGTCAAGTTAAAGGAGTTCATCATCACCAAGCCCTTATTTTATGAAATGTTAAAGGGACTGATCTAAGAAAAAGAAGATAAAAAAATGTATAGTAAAATGACAGCAAACTCACAATTATTAACAATCACACCTAAAACAAAAAGAAAAACAAACTAAGCAAACAACTAGAACAGGAACAGAACCACAGAAATGGAGATCACATGGAGGGTTAGCAACAGGGGAGTGGGAGGAGGACAGAAGGGGAAAAGGTACAGAGGATAAGTAGCATAGATGGTAGGTAGAAAATAGACAGGGGGAGGGTAAGAATAGTATGGGAAATGTAGAAGCTAAAGAACTTATAAGTGTGTCACATGGACATGAACTAAAGGGGGATTGTGGGTGGGAGAGGGTGTGCAGGGTGGAGGGGAATCAAGGGGGGAAATGGGACAACTGTAATAGCGTAATCAAAAAACTATATTAAAAGAAAAGGAAAGAGTTCTCTAAAAAAAAAAAAGAAAGATCAAATAAGGAAAAAACATATAGCTTTATAGATACAAGGCAAGCTCTACCAAGTCCTTGTGTCTACATATCTGAGATGAGTTATATTAAAGAACATTTATTCTGTGAGGTTGTGGCACAGACGAAATGAATTAGTATGTACAAAGCTTTTGGATTAATGCAATAGAAATTTGACTGCTATGACTATGACCATCCTTACTCCTAATGAGTGGCTTCACCAGTGACTAGTTGTGTGACCTTGGGCAATTTTAACTTTCTCATGTTTCAGGTTTCCCATCTCTAAAATGGGATGACAATAATTCCTAAAGAACAAGATTAAGTGAGTTAATATATAGAAAGTGTTTGGAACTATGTCTGGCATTCAATAAGAGTTTGATAAATGTTAGTTGCTACTGGTGATTATTATTTTGCCAGAATCTTAAGACATCACGTCAGCTCACAATATGCTTATAATCTAGCCCAGGATTTCTCAACAGAGGCACTACTGATGCTTCGGGTTGGGTAAGTCTTTGTTGTGGGGAGCTGTCCTGTGCATCATGGGCATTTAGTGGTATCCGTGGCCTCTACCCACTGAATGTCAAGAGCGTCCGCCCTTCTGTCATGACAACACAAAATGTCTCCAAACATTGCTTAATGTCCCCTGGGGGCAAAAGTGCCTCCACAGAGAACTACTGGAAATTATAATGTACCAATTGGAAGAGAGACAATGCAGAGCTAGAATCTGTGGTCACGAGAGAAAAGAGAGCGGTAGTAAGCCAGTGAGGGGAGTCCTTCAACAGAAAGCCAGGGGAGGCTGCTTAGAAGAGAAGCCATCAGTGGTGCCCCATGATGATGTTGAGCCTGTGTCCCTTTGCTAAATATAAAAATTACTCGATTGAGATTTGACATTTCAAAACAAATTAAACATCATGACTAAGTCCAAATTAAAGCAACTTTAATATATTTAATATAATTTTCTATTATGTAGAGTTCTGGCCTCTTACCACAATTCTGGTAGAGCTTCTTAGCTAAATGGCACCCCACACTGATTTAGATAAGCTGGATGGAGGGGAGAGGAGAACAGGACAGGGAAGCTTCCAGGTTACTCCTAAAGAACTTTGTAGCAATGTCCACTGACATCTGCGGAGATGAACCCAAATTTTAGTCAAGTAGCAGCAAATGAGTCTGCTTTCAAGACAATGTCTTGCCTTCCCTGGTCCCCAGATGCTACATCCCATACCATCCCCATAACTGGGACCATTTGACCCTCATCTTTAACTCAGTCCTGACTCAGTTTACAGGATCCAGCCTCACCTGAGGCTGTCTTGGGCTCAACAACATCATCGCTTCACCCCCATTCAGTGCTCATTCCAGTACTTGAAAGAGTCCCAGTCCATTACACAGGTTCTTATGGTTGAATTTCAACCTTGGTCCCTGCTGATGAATCTCTGCCCAAGCATCTGCTTGTCACCCCATCGCAGGGCCCTGCCCAAGTACCCTGCCCAGCGTCTGCGGCTAAAACACCAGACTGCCCCCAGGCTGTCACTTGCTTTTGTGCACATGTAAGCACCATCCCCTGAGTTCCTGCTGCTGTGCTCTGTCTACTCTACTCATCTTGGATCCTTCTTCATTATGGTTGATTTTTTGGAACAGTGATCAGAGACTGTTGTACCCCATATTGGCCAGACTGAATCTTCACTGTTAGTATGTGGACCATCAATCTGAGTGCAATCCTATCCCCAAAGAAGAGTCATATCAAGTCCCAGCCCTTCCTGTCTTCCCCCTTCCATTGTTGGTAACTGGCCATGTCCCAATATGACCAACAGAAATTACACTATTGAGTTTGATTATCTGTGTTGTGTGACAAGTGAATTAGCTGGCAGCCCTGCACATATAACTCAATTATAATGTATATATGTTATCAACGGACCACTCCCATATGTACAATGTCCTGTCAAATGAGGGAAGGGGAGGAGAACTAATGCTTGTTAAAGGTTTATTTTGTAATGGACATTAATTCATATGCTTTAGATGATAACTTTAACTCACAACCACCCAAAGAGGTAGCTACCATCATTAACATGTCCTGTATGAGGAAGAGAGCCAATAAAGCATTAGGTGGAAATCTGAACAGTAGTCCCGCTAACTTTAAAACCTGTGTTCACAGCCTGCCTCAGCTTGCACTGCAGACTTTCGTAAAATCTCTCAAAAGTCCACAAACTTCTCGAAAGCAGTGGGTGACCTCACTGTGCCCTGTCCTCTTGCTAAGTGGCTCTAAGCCCAGCACTAGCGGCAGCTGGCCTCAGCTCACAGAACAGCCTCTGCCCACTGCCTCCAAGCCCAGCACAGGTGGCTACCAACTAAAGATCACTTTGTAGCTTATAATAGGTGGCCCTGAGCCAGGCAAAGGCAGTGGACTCCTGGACCAGCACTGGATCCTCTCCCAAGAGGCTCGGAACCAACACATCTGGTGAACAGCTTCAGACAACAACAGAGGACCACCCAACCAGCTCCACAAATGACACACCCAAAGGACAGACTCAGCAGGCACCAGAACCCTGTTAAGAAAAATTTCACTCCATGGGGTCAGCTCCTGCAGATCAGCTTGTCCACTCCAGTCACAGCAAGTCCTCACAGCAGTCAGCTTGAAGCACAACCCCACCCACTGATGTTCCAAAAGCAATCAAAGCTCAACTACAACAGAAGGGCACACACAAGTCAAACAAAAGACACCCAAGAAGCACTCAGTCAAGTGACCGGAAAGACTATACCACTGGGCCAGGCCCTACAGGACACCCACTACATAAGGCTACTCGGCCAGGACTCGGAGATGCAGCATAGAAACAAACAAAGGAAGACAGCCAAAATAAGGAGACAAAGTAGCATGCTCCAAATTAAAGAACAGGACAAAAATCCAGAAAAAGAACTAAATGAAACAGAGATAAGCAATCTACCAGAAACAGAGTTTAAAACACAGGTTATAAAGATGTTCAATGAACTGAGGGGAAGAATAGAAGAATTCAGTGAAAACTTTAACAAAGAGAGAGAAAACATAAAAATGAACCAGTCAGAAATGAAGAACAGAGTAATGGAAATGAAAAATAGATTACAGGCCATCAAGAGCAGATTAAAGAAGCAGAAGATTGAATCAGTGACCAGGAAGACAAGGTAGCAGAAAACAATCAGAGCAGCAAAAAGAAAAGAACTGAAAAAAACTCAGGAGAGTTTAAGGGACCTCTGAGACAACATCAAGGTTATCAACATTTGCATCACAGGGGTACCAAAAGGAGAAGAGCAAAAGTAAGGAATTGAAAACCTATTTGAAGACATAATGACTGAAAACTTCCCTAACCCAGCAAGGAAATAGATATACAAGTCTAGGAAGTGCAGATAGTATCAAACAAACTAAATCTTAAGAGGCCCACATCAAGACACAGCATAATTAAAATGCCAAAGATTAAAGACAAAGAGAGAATCTTAAAAGCAGCAAGAGAAAAGCAGCTAGTTACCTAGAAGGATGCTCCCAAAAGACTGTCAGCTGCTTTCTCAACAGAAACATCTCAGGCCAGAAGGGATTGGCATGAAATATTCAAAGTGATAAAAAACAAGAACGAACAACAAGGATTACTCAACTCAGCAAGGCGATCATTTAAATTGAAGGACAGATAAAGAGCTTTCCAGACAAGAAAAAGCTAAAGGAGTTTACCACCACCAAACAAGTATTATAAATGTTAAAGGGATTTCTTTAAGAATAATAAAAGATGAAAAATATGAATAATAAAATAAAACAAAAATAAGAATTCCCATTGACAAAGGCAAACACATAATAAAAGCAGTGGATCAACCAACTATAAAGCTAGTACAAAGGTTAAAAGGCAAAAATAGGAAGGTGTGTAATTGCAACAATAAATTAAGGGCTACATACAACACATAAAAGAAAAAAGAATGACAAAAAAACATGAAGGGGTGAGTAAAATGGTACTGATTTTAGAATGTGTTCAAATTTAAGCAACCATCATCTTAAAATGGACTGCTATAAACATAGCTTGTATATAGGAAATACATGGTAACCACAAACAAAAATCTACAACAGATATATAAGAAATAAGGAAAAAGGAATCCAAACATAACACTATAGAAAGTCATCAGCAATAATATAGAAGAAAGCAAGAGAATAATATAGGAACAGAGAAATACTACAAAAATAACCAGAAAAACAATGAATAAAATGGCAATAACTATACCTATCAGTAATCACCTTAAATGTAAATGGAATAAATATTCCAATAAAAAAAATAGAGTGGCTGAATGGATATGAAAACAAGATCCAGAGCTCTGGCTAAGACGGAGGTATAAGTAAAAATGCTTCACTTCCTCGCACAACCAAAGGAAGGATAATAACCAATTTAAGATAATTTAAAAAATAACCAGAACTGCCACAAAATTAAACTGCATGGAAGTTGGACAACCAAGGAGTTAAAGAAGAGACATTCATCCAGACCAGCAGGAGGGGCAGAAGCAGGCAGCCAGGGTGGAGAGGATGCATGGCAAGGAGGTGGCTGGAGGACTGGGAGGGCGAGGCAGCTGCTGAAGGAGTGGGCAGTCCCACATCTGTGTGTGGATAAGCTGGGAGGGACAACTGGGGAGTGAGACAAACTGCGCAACCCAGGGTTCTACTGCAGGGAAATAAAGCCTCAAAACCTCCGGCTGTAAAAACCTGTGGGAGTTGAGGCAGTGGGAGAAACTCCCAGTCTCACAGAAGAGTCCATTGGAGAGACCCTCAGGGTCCTAGAATGTACACAAACCCACCCACCTGGGAATCAGCACCTGAAAGGTCACAGTCCACTTGTGGGAAGTGAGGGAAGTGACAGAAAGTGGGGCGAGAGCCAAGCAAACTAGCAAGAGACATCATTCCCTCTTGGACCCCTCCCCCACATACAGCTCCACAGTGCAGCAGTGGGTTTGCCCCGCCCTTTAAACATTCTAACATCCGAATCATAGGGGTGCAAGAAGTAGAAGAGGAAGAGCAAGAAATTGAGAACTTATTTGAAAAAATAATGAAGGAGAACTTCCCCACTCTGGCTAAGGAAATAGACTTCTAGGAAGTCCAGGAAGCTCAGAGAATCCCAAAGAAGTTGGACCCAAGGAGGAACACATCAAGACACATCATAATTAAGTTCCTTGAGATTAAAGATAAGGAGAGAATCTTAAAAGCAGCAAGAGGAAAGGAGAGAGTTACCTACAATGAAATTCCCTTAAGAATATCAGCTGATTTCTCAAAAGAAACCTTGCAGACAAGAAGGGACTAGAAAGAGAAGTATTTGAAGTCATGAAAAGCAAGGACCTACATCCAAGATGACTCTATCCAGAAAAGCTACCATTTAGAATGGAAAGGCAGATAAAATGCTTCCCAAAGAAGGTCAAGTTAAAGAAGTTCATCATCACCAAGCCCTTATTATATGAAATGTAAAAGGAACTTATCTAAGAAAAAGGAGATCAAAAACTATGAACAGTAAAATGACAACAAACTCACAACTATCAACAACTGAACCTAAAAAAAACAAAAATAAAACCTAAGCAAACAACTAGAAGAGGAACAGAATAACAGAAATGGAGGTCACATGTAGGGTTATCAGTGGGGGTGGGGAGAGAATGGGGGAAAAGGTACAAGGAATATGAAGCCTAATTGGTTAGGCACAAAATAGACAGGGGGAGGCTAAGAATAGTATAGGAAATGGAGAAGCCAAAGAACTTATCTGTACAACCCATGGACATGAACTAAGGGGTGGGGGGTGGAATGCTGGAGGGTGGTAGGGTGCAGGGCAAAGGAGATTATAGAGGAGGAGAAAAAACTGGGACAACTGTAATAGCCTAATCAATAAAATATACTTAAAAATAGTATTTAATCCAAGAAAAAAAAAAACCAAGATCCATACATGCACTGCCTACACAGACCCACTTCAGAGCAAGACACACACAGACTGAAAGTAAAGGGACAGAAAAAGATATTTCATGCAAATGGAAATTTTTTCAAAGCCAGGGTACCAATACTTACATCAGACCAAGTAGACTTTAAAACAAAAGCCCTAACAGGACATAAAGAAGGGCATTTCATAATGTTAAAGGGATTGAGCCAGCAAGAGGATATAACTCTTGCCCTGGCTGGTGTAGCTCAGTGGATTGACTGCCGGCCTGTGAACCAAAGGGCCACAGATTCTACGCCCAGTCAGAGAACATGCTTGGGTTGCAAGCCAGGTCCCCTGTGGGGGGTGCTCAAGAGGCAACCACACATTGATGTTTCTCTCCCTTTCTTTCTCCCTCCCTTCCCCTCTCTAAAAATACATAGATATATAAAGCAAATATTGATGGACATAAAACTCTTCGAAGAAGCAACCAATAAACTCTTTGACATCACTCTTAGTAATAATTTGTTTTTTGGATATGTCTCCTTAGGCAAAGGAAACAAAATAAAAAATAAATAAATTGGACTACATCAAACTGAAAAGTTGCTGCCCAGCGAAGGAAAGAATCAACAAAATGAAAAGACAACCCAGTGAATGGGAGAAGATATTTGTCAATGATACATCCAACAAGTGGTTAATATCCACAATACATAAGGAACTCATATAACTTAACAGCATTAAAACAAATAATCCAATTAAAAATGGGCAGAGAACCTGAATAAACGTTTCTCCAAAAATGGCCAATGGACATATGAAAAGATACTCAACATCACTAATCATCAGGGAAATGCAAATTAAAGCCACAGTGAGATATCACCTCCCACAGGTCAGAATGGCTACCATTAATAAATCAACAAACAACAAGTGCTGAGGGGGATGTGAAGAAAAGGGAACCCTTGTGCACTGTTGGTGGGGATGCAGACTGGTGCAGCCACTGTGGAAAAAGAGTTTCCTTGAAAATTAAAAATGGAACCACCATATGACCCAGCCATCCTACTCCTGGGTACTTATCTGAAGAAGTCCAAAACACTAATTTGAAAACATACACGCACCCCTATGTTCACTGCAGCATTATTTACAACAGCCAAGATATGGAAGCAGCCCAAGTGTCCACTGATGGGTAAATGGATAAAGAAGAGGTGGTATATATATATATATATATATATATATATATATATATATATATATATATATAGTGAAATATTACTCAGCCATGAAAAATGAAATATTACCTCTTGTGATGACATGGATGGGCCTATAGGGTATTATGTTATTTGAAATAAATCAGAGAAAGTCGAATACCATATAATTTCACTTATATGTGAAATCTAAAAACAAAATAAATGAACAACAAACGGAAACAAACTCACAGATAGAGAGAACAAATTGATGGCTGCCTGACGGGAAAGGGGTGGGGTGCTGGGTGGAAGAGCTGAAGAGATACAAATACAAATTGTATAAGAAATACAAATTGGCAATCATAATATAGTCACAAGACTATAAAGCACAGCATAGGGAATATAGTCAATAATATTGTAGTAATATGTATGATGCTAGGTAGGTACTAACTAGACTTACTGGGCTGATTTCTGTATAAGTTATATAAAAGTCTAATCACTATGCTGCACACCTGAAACTAATATAATATTGTATGTCAACTGTAACTGAAAAATAAATAAAATGGAAAAAAAAAGTGATTTGTACCAAAGCTGTAGTGGGCAGAATAATGGCCCCTCAAAGATGTAATTTTACACAGCACCATGGATTTTGCAGATATGGTTAAGGTAAAGATCTCAAAACGGGGGTGAGTATCCTGGATTATCCAGTTGGGTTGGGTTGACAAGGGTACTTGTAAGTAAAGAAGGGTGTGTCTGTGTGTGTGTGTGTGCGCGCGCGTGTGTGTGTATGTGAGGAAAAGAGAGAGAGAGAGAGAGAGGCTGCTGGTTTAGAAGATGGGGAAAGGGCCCCAGCGCAAGAAACGCGGGCAGCCTCTAGAAAACAACAGGCAAGGCAAGAGTGGATTTTCCCCAACAGCCTCTGGAAAGACACACAGTACTGTTGATACACTGATTTAAGCCCAGTGAGGCCCACATCAGGCATCTAACAGACAGAACCATAAAATAATAAATGGGTATTTTTTAAGGGGAAAAAAAAATCCCAAACCCAAACCAAACAACTTATGTTCATTCCCCAATACTGAGAGTGGTCTTCGTGATGGGTACCTGGAACCCAACTCAGTTTCTATCCTTTCTCTCTGGCTTTTTCTTTTCCTTCTATAAATTTTCATACTATACATGCTATTTATTTCCAGGGCCAGTGACTGAGCTCAGAGCAGTCACACAAGCTGTCCTCAGGTGTTTTCTACTATGAAAATCCAGGGGTCCAGTGCTTTGCCCGAGGTGACACAGAAAATGAAATGCAGAATTACACAAACACTCTCAAGGGGTTGTGTACAAGTGCTGATTACATACCTTTATGGGAGCTGCTGCCCCAGGAAGCAAGATCCCAGTGGGACCTGGATTTCCCAGAGGACATCAATGCACCCAGACAGACTGGGACACTGTCTGCGGGCTTGGGGTTTAGCGGTACACCCTGGCCCCATCTCCCTGTTGGGGACATCAGGTGTGTCCAAGATCCAAAAGTCGGCTGCACACCAGTTCTCAATGTCTGCATGTTTATAGGAGGGACATGGGGTAGGGCGCAATGAACACTTTTATTTTTAACGGACTAGCACTTAAGGCTTCAAAAATACCACACAAAAAATATGCACTAGAGATTGTACTGGCTTTCCCCCTGCAGTTGTGGGTGGGTTAACTAGATTGATCCTTATGTGGATGCAAATGAAGCGATTTCACAGTACAGCATAAAGCGCTACATTTGAGAATGTAACACATGGAACCTTATCACCTGTTAGAACCAGGTGCCTGGGCATTCATCGGTCACAGTTAGAAGAGAGAGAAAAGAGGCAGAGGACAGAGGGTGCCCCAGCCAGCGAACACAATGCTATGCTGGAAGCAACTCCCCGGGCCGCACGGAGACCTGTCCAAAGCAAGCAGCACTCAGCCCTGAGACAGCCTACAGACCTATACGGGGCGGAGCCACGTTTTTACATTTCTCACTTTTACAAAAAGCGTGGCTACGTTTACAATGTCTGAAATCAACAATAACGAAACAATGAACCAGAAACCACCGACCCAAGCCAGTCTCCCCGCAGGAAACCGATGCACTGTGCAGTTGAGACTCATCCGATCCTTGTAGCTGGACAAAAGTAGCTTTCACCGACCACAGTCATCACTGCCGCAGAGTTTCCCTGCACTGCTGTCACTTGACATTCTGCAATACCTTCCCTACTCACAAAGTGAACATATTTGATATGTTAATGATATTATAATACTTATTCATCCTAGGCGATTATAATGTATTTCAGTCATCACACAATTATCGGTAATTTGGGTTGCTTCAGCGTAGGTAAAACTATATTTATATTTATTCCTTTTTCCTAATGTTATTTCCTTGGGAAATATTTCCGTAAGTGGAATTGCTGAGTCAAACTAAAGGATTGCTTTTGTGAGCTATTTTACATAGCATCATACTGTTTCTAGGAGAAAAAACACAGATAATTTATAATGACTTCTGCAATGTATGAATATATCTATTTCCACAAAGCCCTGCCTGTGTTATATTTTACACTTTTATTTATTTTTGATAATGGAATAGGTACGATAGTGTAACTTGCAGTTGTTTTTAACTTGAATGTATCCAACGACCTCCCTGGGATTTGTTTTCGGGGAATGTTTCTCTTGTGTGAATTATCTATTCATACCCTTTGACCATCTGGCCCAGGAAGTCTTCATTGCACCCTTTAGGGTTTATAGCAAACTCCCCTAAAGTGTCTGGATATTAAGTTCTTAGCCTGTTATGTTTATTGCAACTAGCTCCATAATCTGTTGCTTTTCTTTTTTACTTTTTAGCTTTGTTGATTTTCTTCGTACAAAAAAGAGGTGGGTTATTTTAAATGTAATTTAACCCATCAAACTTGTCACTGATAATTTCTTCAATTGCTTCAATAGGCAGAAAATTGTCTTTTCTCAACAATTGGGATAAGTATACCATTAAAAAAATTAGCTCTTTAAACCATATGGCATTTGTTGTGGTGTAGGGGTACAGTGACCACATTTTCTGAATCAAAAACTGGAGCACGTGATCTTATAAGTGCTGGTATTCTTATGGGCAAAATGGGACAGAATATTTGAAATTGAGACTGTCCTGGAAAATTGAGGACATATGGCCTCCGTATGCATGGAACAAGATGTTATTTTAAAGACACAGTTCCAGGCCCCGCTTTTCTCAGCTCCTGTCTGCTCTAAGCAACAGGGATTTTTAGCCTGAGGCTCACCTCACCGGAGTCCTGAACTCAGCCTCACTAGGGCAGGCAAGATGTCAGCAGGGTCAGTCTCACCAGAAGGAAAGGTTAAGAATTCCTTACGTTGCAAAAGCCCCGTGTTTGCCCCTCCAGGCCTGTCTCTGCCTTCCCCACCTTGCTCCCTGCATGGGAGTGGCAGCATCAGTGAGCACACTTGCCTTCTGCCTTCATCTTAAGTTAGACCAATGGAAAGTGCCCCCCCAGAAGACCAAAGAGAGGGAGGAGCTTAGGGTAGTGATTTCCCGATTCCCCTGCTGTGGAGTCACCATGACCAAAGGCTCTGTTGATTGTGTGGCTCTCCTCACACCACTTTGCCTGTCTGGAATTCAATAACGACTCAGATCTAGGAGTTGGTAACAGCACCTCAAGGCTATTGATTGGCCCAAGGATGGAGTGTATACTTAGCTTACTTGTTTTAAATACCCCCTTTATTAAACTGCATTCAAGTTATACAATTTGACTGTATGGGGACCCTGACCACATGCCCAGGATCCAGGCCGCCTCAACGAACAAGAACACGTGCAATTGCAGGTGGTTCCCCCTACCCCGACCCCATTATTTAGTTGGCTCTGTGCACCCATGGTTAAAAATCTAGTTTTCTTTTAGAAGTTGTGCCCTCCCCTAGGCCACAGTCTACTTGACAGCTTTGCCAGTCCCTCCCCTGGAAGGCAGGACCTCTCAACCCCACCCACTAACTGCAGAACTGCTTGACCCTGGACAGACCACCAGGTACTGCAATCTAACTGCTCATACTACCTTGAAATCTTGAACTTCCTGTCCTGGTTTTACCCAGTCCCAGCTGCTTTCTCTTTCCCCAGGCCAGGGCTAAGGTCTCAGAATGCCTCTGGGTTCATCTATGTGGCAACGACCAGTGGCTTCTTTCTTCAGGGGCAACCAGAATGCCAGAGACTGTATAATGCCTTTAAGATACACTGGGCTGAGTGTCACTCAACATAAAAAATGGTTTGGTCATCATAAGCACTAGGTGATAATTGTCTACACTGCCTATTCTTGGTTCCCCACACCTTCACTAGTGGGGACCCAGTTCTTCTTGGCCTTTAAATGCTGGCTCACAGTGCTGTCTGGAGTACCTCTCAGTGACTACTCTTTCTACCAGCCCACCTCTTACCCTCAGCACTGCCTGATGTGTGTTCCCATCAACACCCCAGAACCCGCTTCTGCCGAGTCCACACCACTTGGCAGCAACAATGATGTGCCCACTCTGGGGAAGCCATGAACAGAGAGAAGCCAGGGAGCAAGGAGTTTAAACATGCTTCCTTGAAGCTGTCACACAGCCCCAGACATGAAGACCTCTAGGTTCAACTCAACGGGCACTGCTGAAAAGGACAAAGCAAACAGGAATGAAATAATGAGACAGTAAATGTGGGGCACAGACAACAAGGAAGTGGGGACCCAGGTGCATGAGATTTGGTGAGGCTTTAGAGGGGAAGCAGGGCTCGACCTAGAACTTGAAGGTAGAGGAGAGAAAGCAAGACCAGAGCAAGGTCTTAGGGATAGGAATTAGCAGCAATGGTGACTGTATGAAATCATTGTTTGCTGAGAGCGCTCAGGACAAAAAGAAAAAAAAAAAAAAAAGCTGCACCAGCTTCCAACCCAGCACCAATGCACTCCTCTCTGACTCCCACTAGGCTGTATCTATGAATCCCCAGGGGCATTCTAGGGGAACAGGGGTGAGCAAAAGCATCCATAAATGTTTGCTGAATACAGAAATGAATGAATACACTTAGTCCTGTTTTTGCCAAAAGCCAAGAATTCAGCTTTCTATCTTTCAATCCTATATCTGCATAGGGAAAGTGTCACCCAAGAGAGGAAGCTGTGTCACCCAGAGACGGATGCTTCGAAGATGTCCACAAGCATCATGAAACACCTGGATACAGCTTCCCAATGACTACTGCAACTGCCTGCATTCATTTAGGGGCTGTGGCAGCCCTCTGCCTTCTACCCGCATGAAGCTTCAGGGCAGGCTCTTGACCCCTCAGGTCCTCAGACTCAGCCTTGGCATCTAGTTTCTCATGGATCCTGGCGCGTAGCTCCTTAGAGCTCTGCTCTCAGGCTGTATGACTGAGAACTCAACTGGTGTACCTACGGACACCTAAACGGTGTGGGCTTTCTGTCTTGAGCCTGAGGCTTCTGCCCTACACAGTAGCTGTCCCCTCCTCCCTTTTTTAAAGCAGCTTCAAGCTCCTAGTATTACAGTTATTGGCCTTGAAAGCAATGCCTTTCCCTGCATTTCTTTGCATTTCTGTCTTTGGCCCCATGTCCCTTTTCTTTGGAAACTGACCATCCACCATCCCTGGTGAAAGTCTCAATGCCTTCCTATTAACAGTACTAATAACTTTACAATTGCTTGAGGATTTGCAAAGTTTACACATGCATCTTATTTAATTCTAAAACAACCCTACTAACTAGGTGTCATGATCTCCAACTGGCCCAGAGGCTCAAAAGTGCCAGGTCCACCAGCAGCAGCAGCGGGCACAACCCAAGGTCTAGGACTCCTTATCTTCATTCAGAGTTACCGCTTCCTTGTTTCTTCGCACTCCTTCTAAAGAGTAGGATCAAGCAGCGCTGCTGCCCTGCTGTCTGGTGCTATTGGGTTGGTCCGTGCACCAAATAAGGTCTGGCCTAGGCTATGAGGGGTGAGGCCCCCTGCAACTCTGAGCCTCTCTGATTCTATAATCTCACAATCTTTCAACCTGCTGGCAATTTTCCACATAGTAAGCTTCCCCTCTCAATGCCCACCGCCCCCCCACCCCAGCTTACCACATGCTATGTTTTGACACTCAATTACTACTATACATTTTTTGAAGCCAGGCAGTGAACTGGATAGCAATTCCATATCTCTGATTTCCTACAGTGTTCTGGAAAATTGTGTTACATTGGGTAAATGGAAGAGCTAACAGCAGCAGGAGGAAAAAACTTGTAAAAATGTAACCGTTTTTGTTTCACCCAGCCTCCGTCAGCAGATTTGGTCGGTGACCTCTCTCGGAGTCACCAAAGGCTTTAAAACTTGCTCTGATTTATATCTGTAGGAAACAAGAGTTTTTCTTTAAAACTTTTTTTTTCATTCCCAAATATAGTTTATTCCCTTCTCTACGGAATTTCTTGATAATGCCTCAGGATGAAAAGATACATACATAATAGCTTTTCGGCTTCATGGTGTGGGTTAACCAAAACCACTCATTTCAACAAGAGCCTGGAGGCTTTAAGCCAATTACCCCAGAACTCTTCTGTGAGATTTCGCTGGGCAGTCCTCTCCTCATCAATTAAGTCATGGGAAAAGGCTCAGGATCACCAATGATCTCACTTGGAGAGTGATCTGCAAGGAAAAGCATTTAAAGAAAAAAAGTCTTCTACTAGAGAGTTTAGAGGCTATTTTCATTATTTTTGGCATCTGAAGTATGGCAGATGGTCTAATCTTTCACATCTCTATATTCTGAACCCTATTCCAGAGGAAAAATAAAAAACCAAAACTTAGCAGAAGTCACGAAGACAAAGTTTGTAACTGCAGTTCCACCCCCAGGCCCCCCCACACACACACCTCACCCCTACCTCTATTCCCCAAGGCCAGGCCTCTGTGGATTAGGGCCATTGCTCTTTAGTTGCTAGCAATAGACCCCTTCCCCACCCCCTTTCAAGCCCCACTCCTCAAACTAATTAAAGGAGATTTTTAAAAAGAGAGAGTCTGGTAAGCAAAATCCTGAAATGGTACCTTGAGCTTTTCTATCCTAATGCTAGGACTGTGAGTGTGATTCAGTCTTATGTTCTGACGATGTTAGGTTACAAGGCAATAGGGATTCTGCAGATGGCATTAAGGTTACTGCTAGTTAACTTTGACTTAATAGGAGATTATCCTGACCTCATCATATGAGTCCTTTAAAAGAAAAGGTTTTTTTTCCTGCTGGCAGCAGAAAAGGAAGTAAGAGAGCCTAGGGGAAGGACTCGATGTGTGGAGGCAATTTGTGGCTGACGTGGATGAACCACGTGGCAAGGAGCAGAGAGCGGAGCTGAGGGCCACCCCTGCCAAAAGCCAGTAAGGCAGTAGGAACCTCAGTCCAACAACTGTGAGGATCTGAAGGTTGCCCTCAAGCTGAATGAGGCTAGATGTTAATTCTTCCTCCAGGCATCCAGCTAGGAAGCCAGTATCACATACTTTGATTTCAGTCTTGTGAGACCCCGAGGCAGCCCACTAGGGCTTCTGACAAACAAAACTGTGAGATAATAAGTGGGTGTTGTGTGAAGCTGCTAAATTGGTGATAATTTGTTATGCAGTAAGAGAAAACCAATGCAGATACCCAGACAAGTCAATGGGCAATAGAAATAGAAGATCAGGTCACAAAGGGAAAGACAGAAGCTCCCTAGCAGCACAACCTTCTCTTCCCCTTTCAGGGACACCTCAACTCTCTGTCCCCTCAGGTTGTCTTTTGATATTGATTGTGACCAACATGACTGTCAGCCCCTGGCCTGACTAACGGTGCAGGGCAAGAACCTGTCACTAACTAAGAAAGTCACTGTGTCCTTAGTTCAGATTCCTGAGAAAGAAGCTGTTCACTGGCCATTCATTCATTCCACAAATATTAATTGAGGACATACCACATGATAAACATTGTTCTGGGTGCTGTGGGGAGATAGGAAAGGACAAGACAAACTCCTGTTCACAGGGCATTTGTATTCTAGGGAAGGGGAGAGACAATGAAAAGGCAAGCGAACACATGTTATGCCAGCAATGACAGGTTATCAAGGAAAATAGCACAAAGCATTGGAGTAAAGAGAAATAGGAACTGTTATTTTTGAGTGGGTGATCACAGGCCTGCAGGGACAAGGGAGCTTTTGAACTGATATTTGAGTGAAGTGAAAAGGCCAGATGTGCAAATACATGGCAGAAGAACATTCAGGAAGAGAAAACAGAAAGTGAAAGGCTTTAGACAGAAATTTACTTGGAAAGTGAAGGGACCAAGGAGACCAGTGGAGGGAGCTAGAACAGAGGCAGCAAAGGGGAGCCTGGCAGGAGATGAAGTAGGGAAGGGAGCACAAACCAGCACAAGCAAGGCCCAGAGGCCATGGTGTGGACTGTGGACAACAATTAGAGAGCTGACTGCAAAGGAGTGACATGGATTGGCTGGTCCTGGGTCAGAGACCCAAACAAGATCTGGCCTGCCCATTTGGCTGGGCCTCTGGGGGCCATCATTCCCAAAGATGGGGTGATAGGTAACTTACACTAGATATTTACTTCGTGTCCCCAGTATAGCAAGACCCATGTTGGTTAATTGAATCATGTTTCGACCATCTGCTAAAGAGGAAGCCTGAAAACTAAATGAAGAAAGTGAAGTCCAAAGGCGGTAATGGGTCACTGGTAGATGCAGGGAGGGTACCTGTACTAAAGGCTCCTCCATCGGACACAGCTGGGCCCTCCTCACATCGCTTCTGCCACTTAGTTTTAAAGAAGAATCAACAGAACCACTGGCCAAGGAGTGGGCCCGTTCTTCATCATCCTTGTGTCCCACGAGAGAAGGTGCTTGAAGTCACATTCAGCTCAGAAATCAGAATAGAGACTCCAAAGAGTTACTATTCACAAAGCACCCCCGGCACCAGCGCTAGCGAGGTCCTCTCTGGCATCCCCAAGCCTGTCCACTCTCCATCTCAGATGCAGTCTTCTCATGCATCCTCTGCTTCTCCCGAACATCAGCAAGTCTAGGCTGCAAGGTGTCTACACTAACCTTGTTCTTCCTCAGTTTTCCTTCGAACTGGCCAAGCCAATCCCTAACCCCAAACTGCCTCTCCTCTCCTCTTTCTCCCCATGCTGGTCCATGTTTTCATGAAACTGATCCAAAAAACATTTATTAGGCACTAGCCCTGGGACCCCGTGCAAGGCAGGAGGGATTCAAGTCCTGAGTCCCAAACTTGATTCTGCCACTGACTAGCTGCCTTAGTTTGGGCAAAAACTCAACCTCTTGAGCCTCTTCTATGAAATTAAGACAATAATATCTACCTTGAAAAGGTGTTGCCGGATTGGGAATAACGTAAACAAACTCTTTAGCACAAAGCTGGGCACAACCGGCCCCTTAGTGGGATTTCTTGAATAAATGCATGGCAAAGTGTCAAGTATGTTTGATGACTGGACATTGATGAAGACACTATAATGAATGCTTCAGCAGAAGTACAAGATCTAAGAGCGAATGGGAGGCAGAGACCATCTACTATCTTTTCCTTTTACTCCTCTCTTTGCTTCTCCAGCACACTCCCCACACAGGCTGCCCAGCTGCCACGTCTTCCCCACACGTCTTACTCATAACAGGTACATGGCCTTCTCCTTCCCTAACCAGACCTGATGCTCTTTTGTCTTCATTCCCACATTTCATCACTTCTGCATCAACCCACTCTCCAAGTCTGCTCTCTAAACTCAATTCTACTCACGTGAACATTCACTGAGCACCTACTGTGTGCAAGGCAATGCGGACGTAGAGATGAAAAGCCACGGCCTTGACTTCAGAGCTCATATTCCATTGGGGGGAGGGGACCATTAATTAAGATGGCCAGATCCACCAGTGCATGACAGCAGCAACAGAGACCTGCCCGCAGTACGGTGGCAACACGGAGGCTCATTAACCTCGGGTGAGGCTTGGGAGTTTGGGGGGAGGTAGAGAAGAGACGGTTTCTCGGGACCTGGGAGCAGAGCTTTGAGAGTGAGGAGGATCTTGCCTGGCAGCAGAGGTGAGAGGATGCCAGTGCTATACCTCACCTCTTCCTTCCCACACACCCTGTACCCGTCTCATTCCTCCAGCAGAATGCTTCTCAAGCATCTGAACAAAAGGATCCGTTTTTTTTAAGAATTACCAAATCAGTGCAAACTGAAACTTGATAACCTATGATAAAATAAATTACGAGAAAATGTTCCAAAAACAAAGCATACAAAATGCAAGACGTTGATCACACTCTCAGATATCACAGCAACGGTGAATCACTACCAACACTTCTCTGGTGGTGATGCTAGAACGACGTGAACGCCCTGTACTTAATGCCACTGAACTGTGCCCTTAAAAATGGTTAAACTAGTAAAATATATGTTATGTATATTTTAGCACAAGAAAAGTTTCTCTTTCATTTTCATAATATCCCTGTACTTTTTTACAACTGATCCCTGTAACAGCCTGTCCAGTGTCCTCCAGGGCCCCAGCCTCCCAGTCAAAAGTGTCTATACTTGAGGAAGCTAAACTGACCTCCCAAAAACATTATTTCACCGCGTCCTCACTCTAAAATAGTCAATGGCTCCCTTTGGCCTTTGGAATCAATTTTAATCCCCATACCTCACTTTAACAGAAGCCCATGACTATACTCACTTTATACTAATATGGCCTTTTCATTCCAGGCAGCCAAGGGTTTCTCCATTTGTCTCAGCTGCCCCGGCCCACACTGATCTCTCCATCTCCTGAACTTCTGCTCCCCAACATCACCGACACCTGGAGGAGAGATCGTCACTGGACGGGCCCTAACTGTGTTGTGCCTGACAGTCGATCTGAGAGCAGGGGCCAGTTCTGCTCACTCTCCTCCTCCACTCTTGATGTGAATTCCATGAAAGAGATTATTAAGTAATTTTTGGTGAGGTGCCAGGTTTGTCAGGTTTATAGTTAGCCTAAGAGAATATCCCTATTCAGCTCAATTATCCTACTGAATTAAGTGTAACAAATAATATCCTTCTAATATGTACATTATCCCTAATCCTCCAAAGAGGAAGATAATGTTATCTATTTTGCATTTGAAAACACTGAGACACAGCCAGGAGAAAAGTCAATTGCCCAAGGTCACATAGTCGGTAAGAGAAGAGTGGGATTCAAACTATAACATCTAATTCTAAACCTTGCACTGTTTCCACTGTACTCCCAGCTTCTGAAATGGAAACTCTTCTCCAGATTCTAGGAACAACCTATTCACTGCACCTATGAGAATCTGAACACCCAACGTGGCGGCTCAAACCTTCTGCGAAGGCCACGGGCTCGCCCACCCAGAGCGCACGGGCGCTGACACTTGCTGTCACTACACAACAGATACTTCTCAGTCCTGGGGCGCGTGTCCGTCATCTCAGAAACTGACTGCTAAGCACCATCAGTCGTCTGGGGTGTCTCGCTTCCCATCTGCGCTGAAAGAGATGTTTTCAAAAGTGGCCTTTGGTAGGGTCAACCCCCTTTATTGTTTCTCTCCACATTAGAGGATCCGGGTCTTGGCCAGAGTGAGAGGAGAAGAAGCAAGGGATAGGAACTCGGGGAGGGATGAGTTTTAAATAGAAAGAGAAGGAAGAGTCAGTGGGGAAAACGGAATGAGTGCTCAGAGAGAGGGGCACCTTGGGAGACGAGAGTCACAGCTGAGGAAGAGCGCTCCAAGAAGCAGAGAGTGGGAGAGAGACCACAAGAGATAAAGAAAGGAAATCTGGAATTGAGAGTCCACGGGTAACCTTTGTGGAAACAACTTCTGTGGGAGCAGGAGCCGGACTGCAGTTTGGCCCATGAGTGGAGGTAAACAGGCAGCATGAGAGATGAGCTGTCAAGACACCTGGTGGATCAGGGACGACGAGGAGCTGACTGAGAAGCCACGGGGGTGGTACTGAGGGTTGAGGTAACATTCGAAACCAGGGGCCTGTCCCTAGTCACTTAGGCAGATTAAGTGATGATGTCCAGCAGCTCTCAGCAGGCCCCTGTCCGGCGCAGGGGAAGGCCTGGAGAGTTGATTCAGGCTGGGTTGCCTAGTGGGAAAAATGAAAGAACAAAAGGTGTGAGGGTGGCTTGGGGGAACTGACACCGGAGAATATGCCTGAACCAATCCACCACTGACAGGCTGGACGGCAGGCAGACTGAGGATCTGGGAAAATAGAGGGTCAGGAGCCAGAGGTTGATGAGCATGTCTTCGTGGAAATTACAGAGTAGTAGAGATGGCGAAGTGGAAGGCTGTGATCAGGGATGGGAAGTCCGCAGGGCAAGTGTTCACGATTCCAGACACGAGTGCATGAGCGAAGTCACGTGGTGAAGTGGATGGGACAGCCACGGGAGCAGAGAAGACAGAGGGATTACATGGCTGGTGGGCTGACTGGTCAGTACAGAGGCTACTGAGTTCACCATGGAGGAGTGTGACAACTCCAAGTGCTAAAGTCCTCAGTGAGTGCGAAGAAGCATTCAAGAGTTTGTGACAGATGGGACTGAATTAACCAGGTGCCTCAGCTTAAAAGGAGAAGTTTCAAAGGGGTCATAGAGGACAGTGATCTTAAAACCAGGGAAACACAGGAAGAAAGTAATGTCCTGGAGACACGCCCAGGTTTCTGGGAAAATGTGTGAGGAACAGGTTAGGAAGTCCAATGTTGGGCAGTTTCTTTTCTTTTTTTAAAAAAAATTTATTTATTTAGCCCTGGCTGTTGTGGCTCAGTGGATTGAGTGCCGGCTTGTGAACCAAAGGGTGATCAGTTTGATTACCAGTCTAGGACACATGACTGGATTGCAGGCCAGGCCCCCAGTAGGGGGCACAAAAGAGGCAACCACACATTGATGTTTCTCTCCATTTCTCCCTCCCTCCCCCTCTCTCTAAAAATAAATAAATAAATAAATGTGTCTTTTTTTTTAAATTTACTTTTAGAGAGGGGAATGGAGGGAGAAAGAGAGGGAGAGAAACATAGATCTGAGAGAGAAATATCGATTGATTGCCTCTGGCACGTACCAACCAAGGACCGAGCTTGCAACCCAAGCGTGTGCCCTGACCTCGAACCAGTGGCCTTTTGCTTTGCAGGATACTGCCCAACCAAGTGAGCCACACTACCAAGGCAATGTTTCTTATACAGCCAGGACTCCAGAGGAGGAGGAGGGTGGAAGAGACGTGTAGGGCAGCCTGGCAGGAGCAAGGAGAGCTGAATTAGATGGAAATAAGAAGACATAAAATACACGTGGCCGAAGGACTGGGTCCCATCTTGTGCTGGGCCCCCATAAAGGTATGCAGCACAGAAGACCACTCGGAGAAATGGTGTTTAATTCCCGGACTCCTGGAACAGTCCATGGATAATTGCGGTCCTCACTGCCTCCAGCAGACCTGCAAGCAGAGGTCTGGCCACCTGACTGTGGTTATACACACAGGCAGAGGCAGCAAGTACCACATAGAAGGATGAGAGGCTAAAGTCAGCGTGGCCTTGGCAATGGTGCACAGAACTGAGGGAAGTAGAGAAGAGAGAGTGAAAACAAAGGGACTTCATAAAAGCCAGTTTATTACTTTGGTGGCAGAATATTCCTCCGAAGGTTTAAAAAGGCATAACTGAGTTTACAATCCTGAAAAGCCTGCTGTAAAGGAAAGCACAGGCCTGTCTCCACAAGCTCCTTTCTACACTGGGCCCATTCTGGGTAGCCGACTCTTTTGTCAACTCAGAAATACACTCTCAGAAATAACAAGGGCCTAGTTCTAATTAATCTGGCCCAGCCTGCAGCTGAGATAGCAATCAAAGCAACGGGAATGCAGAATTTATCTGTGCTCCTCAGGCTGCAAAATGACACTCACTTCTCTCCTCCAGGGAAGGGAGGACTGCAAAATCGCTCCATGTCAGTCTGTTGGCTTTGCCCCCTTGCCTTTCAAAACAGGATGGAAAACTGCTTATGTGGTATGATATTCTACCTGGAGGGCACTTGGAAAATCAGAATTCGAGGGCAGCCTGCGTGTGAGTCTTGAGGCCAACTGTGGGTTTATGAAAATGTAAAGCAGAGGGCTGCTGGTGCTTGGGCCGGGCCATCGAGGTAAGCCAGGCTATTTCTCCGCCTGCCTCCCGTTCTTCTCTTTATTTTTATCTGTGGGATCAGGCGTGTTAAAGAGAAAAGAGGAGGCCTGGTAACAACAGCTTCCCCGTCATTCTTGGTTACTTACATCTGTGGTCAATTTTCCACACTTTATTCCATAAAAGGTAAACGAGGAACGGTGCTTGCAACAGGATAATCTAAACAATATGAACCATGTTACTGTTAAAGACCATCTGGTTGATCAGGCTCAGCCGCTGACTTTTAACTCCTTGAGGTAAGAAAAATGCCAAACTGGGAGAGGCCGGGCCCTCCTCTGGTTTTTTTCCTCCAGGACCTTTTCCTCCCTTTTCAAGTCAATTAAAACAAGGACCTCAAAGGTCTCCACAAGTCCTAATATTCTAGGCTGGCTGCCGGTGAAACTCCACGAGCTTTAAAATGCTTCTACCAAATGCCTTTTCTCCTCTTTCTCTTTGAATGGAACATTAAAAGATTCACGAGAGAGAGAGAGAGAGAGAGAGAGAGAGAGGGGAACCCTACACACAAACCAAACTAAGATACTTGCAAGTGCTGAGGTTGTTTCCCCCATTTCTACTTCTCCTACGTAAAGCCAGGGGACTGTTTACATAATTTTAATTTTAAAGTGCAACTGACACCAGTGAGGACACAGTAAAGCTCATGCTTTGCTTTTATTTGGGCTTACACATTTTCTGGCCATCTGTTATTCAAGAAAGTTGCAAACTCAAATAAGAGATGGGAGCACTGGAAATCAGATGGTGTTTTTCATCCTTTGGGTGGGGAGCTAATGATAAGAGATTCCGGGAAAGTTTCAAATGGGTAAGGTCATCACAAAAATGAGACCTGGCCTCCCTTGCAAGGTGCAGCGTTTCCACCTGCAGAAGGAATTCAGCATTTGACCTAGAGGTTCATGTGCATTCTATTCTTTGCCAGTCACAAAGGACTCTAGCTTTCCCCAGCAACCTCTAAGGGTACTAAAACCATCAACACAATTCAATTTAATACACCTTTTAATATTTTAAACCAGGTGTGCGGTATTCCATCAGAGAAGCACCTTCCCCTATCATAGCCACGACAGAGCCCTCATCTCTAGCCACCAAGTCCTCTGTGTGCACCCACCGAGCAGATCTCCGCTCCTAGTTCTCTGGGGAAAGGGTTTCAGAGGTCAAGGTATAAAACAAGCTCAAATACAACGGCCATGCCAGCTTCAACAATAACGTCTAAAACCAACCATGTGCGAGCTACTACTAATTCCCCCTTTAAAAAACACTCTGGAAAATCTCAATGATACAAACACAGAAACAAGACATCAAAGCCCAAGGGAAGGCCAGATGGCAATGCTGTACATATGATAGTATGTGGCTCTTAGCTTGTCGAACTACTCTCAATTCCAGAGGCCTGAATAAAGCAGTTGTCTCTGTTTTGTTTTGTTCACTTATCAAACACAGTGCAACATCCTGCCCCCGCCCCCCCCATCCACCTTGCAAGATGCCTCTTCTGGATGCAGGTACCGAGCTGCAGGAGTTACCGGGAGGGACCTTGGGAGACAAAGCTTCGGATCCCATGATCGTAAATCTCGTTCAAGGCGAGTTTGAACCAGGACTCAATTCTACCCCAGCTCCCCAAATTCGGCACTCGTCTCCAATGAGACAGAACGGCCTCTGTGTCCTTCGATGCTCTCTTCCTTACCCAACACGTTCATCTCCTGAAATGACATGGAAAACCCTCCTGTCCTGAGCAGACACAGTGTTTTAAAACAGAGCTACTGAAGCAGGCTGAAAAATTTAATTAATGGGCCTTTTATTGGAATTCACTTTTAATGTAAATTCTTAAACTCTGTGAGCAATATTTTGAAAGCAATGGGCAAGAAAAAAAATGAGGAGAAAGCCCACGATTTAATCATTACTCAATTGTAGTAGAGATTACACAACCCAAAGTAGGAAAAAGTTCATGTTAGCTGGAAAAAAGACACTATTATGATTTGATGATTGGATATTGATCACATTATAGGTCCTTTGCAGAGCCCTTTTGCTTTGGAGAAGTAGGTTCCATCTCCTTTATGGCTTTGGTTAAACAGCCAGGGGACCCCAGTGTAAACCAGTAGCCTTACCTCTGCAAGGACCAGGTCTGTAGTCAGAACAGGGGAATTCCCAACAACTGCTGGGTTCAGATGAGTGCTTGGGTTTGGAACTCACAGCAGAAGATGAGATAAAGTCCCCATGGGTAAGTGAGGCAACTAACTCAGTGAGGCAAGTGTAACTAAGCACTGATGGATGGCACAAAGAGAGGGGGCAAGTCAGGAAAGCTGGGAGAGAGTGAGGCAGGGCATGGGGGCATCAGCCTAGGAGAGTCTGGACACAGGCATGATGAGGCCCGGTTGGGCAAAAGTCACCATTTGCAAGGTCCAGTTCTAAATGGGGAGGCCATGGCATGGGATGGGGGCCTGTCAGGGTGGGTGAAAGCACACAGGGTTCTGAAGGAACCGGGATATGCGGATGAATGAGCGAAGCCATGCGGGAGCCAGCCCAGGACTGGACATGCAGGGCAGGCACATTAGAGAAGGAGCCTTGGATTCTGAAGACCCTCAGTTGATTCCAAGCTGCTGAGTTTTTCTCTATTAAAAGATGAATCCCACAGCCAGGCCATGAGCCTTCTGGCTTAGATATGGAGGTGAGGGTGCGTGCATAGGGTCTACTGTGGCTCAGACCCTATGTTTAGGAGGATGTAGGCAGGAGTGTTAGTCAAAATACTTAACAATGGGCAACACCTGGGCACTGTCCAGTCAGATGTCAGAGCAGGTCTGGAGGTGACTCTTGTCAGAGGATCGTGGGAGGGCCCAGCAGGGCCTGGGGAGGGACAAGGTTGCCTACAAGGGAAGGGGCACTGGTGGGACTGGGGGTCAGCTATTTACCAAGCAGTGTGAGAATTCACTGCCATGGGTCAACCCAGGGAGTGGGGCAGGCAGGTTATCCTCGCCTCCCACTTGGCAGACTGTCCACATCTGTGTGAAAGGGGTATTGCATAAGAAAGGAGGCCCAGGGTGGAGCCAGGGGAACTTGCTTTGTCAATAAAAGTTTGCTTTGCTGATAAAAGTTTGTGCTTTTGATATTAGGGATTGTGTCTCTTTGTTCTGGCTGAGAGAGCTGAAGGTCGCCAACTTCTCCAACCTGCTAGGCAGGTTTGGGCTCTTTCAGGAGGCCGTGGGGAGGGAGCTTCCACAGAGCACTGTGGGGTGACTAATGTGACAGCCAGCCCAAGTGCTCAGTTTGCAGTAATCCTCTGTCATAGCCACACAAGACCCCACATTTTTGTTTTTGTCTTTAAAGAAAGATATAATGGAAATAAATGTGAAATGTAATGCTTTGAGGGACTGCACTAAACATCACGATTAGGGTGAGTAATGCAGTTGAGGCAAGATCCAAGTCAAACTCCCCACGGCACGCTTGGTATCAGGAAAG
The DNA here is from genome assembly GCA_004024845.1 of Tonatia bakeri. Lineage (NCBI taxonomy): Eukaryota > Metazoa > Chordata > Mammalia > Chiroptera > Phyllostomidae > Tonatia > Tonatia bakeri. The sequence goes on from PVIA01001432.1 coordinate 29,362, forward strand.
AAATGAGTCTCTGTGTGAGACTTTCTGCTGGAGGCAGCATGAGCAAGTGAGTGCTGTGCAACTGGGAGGGGCGAGCAGAGGAAAAGTACAGGGCTCCTCACCCAAAAGGGGAGACTTTTACACTCGCTAGGAATGAGGGCAATGGGTGTGTTGAAGCTGCCTGTTAAAAATAGCCATTATTAAAATGTAAAGCATAAACGTATAATTAAATGAATTATGCGTAAAGACAAAGGTAGTAAGTACTCAAAACTCACCAATTATTTTATCTCCACTCTTGAGATTACTTACATTTACCGTATCTACCTGGTAGAAACACTAGATAATGCTCTCTCTCTTCCCAACTCCACATGCAAGGATGTCCCAGCAGTGACCAGGTGGGTGTATTTATACTTTGCAAATCCACCAACACCGCCAGTCAGGGCTTGTTTTTTTTTTTTTTGTCAATTATCTAGAGTTACGATGGTCAATAATGCAGATTAAACTTGAAAGTGAGTCATGTCTGTAGTCATCACATTGCAAATAGCATTGAAAAAAGAGGGAAATATTCTCCCTGTATTAAAAAACTATTGTCTGATTCAGCCAAGAAGGCGTTCATGTCATTTGTGAGTAAGTTTTGGCATACTTAGTGCTGAAGATGAAAGAGATTTTAGTTTAGTGAACATAATATGCACAAAGGTGAGCAACAGTTCAGTGAATCACATATCAGGTTTAGTGGGAATAAACGTATTGGGACAGAGTGGGCGGACCGGGATGAAGTCCTACTGGTCACATCACTGAGGAACTGCAGCGACAGGTCAGCCACGGACACGACAGCTCAACAAAAACATCCTGTGAGGACCGATCGGCTCATGGGATTCACAAGCAGGAGCACTGGATATTTTATTATTGTTAGTGAATTGTGCGCTGCTGATCCTTCGTCGGTAAACTTTAAATTTATATCGGGATGGTCAGAAAGTTTTTTTAGTTTCTTCTGTACGATAGCTCTGCAGTGCTTAGTTGTCTTAAACTTCATTAGAAACAATTTTGTTAGATTGTATTGTGGCAGCTGTCCTATCAGTGTGCAATTAAAAAACTTATCAAAATTGGTAAATTTTTCTGCAGCCATTTTAATATGAAAGATGGAAGATATGCAACGTTTTTTGTGTATTATGCTTTTTTATTTTGAGAGAGGTAAAAATGCAACTGAAAGGCAAAAGAAAAAGATCCGTGCAGTGTGTGGAGAAGGTGCTGTCATTGACTGAACATGTCAGAAGTGGTTTGCGAAGTTTCTGGGTACTGTTGACATTCTGGCAAAATACTTCTTTGCTGTCTGGGCTGTCTTATACATTGGAAGGTGTTTGGCAGCACCCCTGGCCTCTACCCACTAGAAGTTAATAGTGGGAGATAACCAACATCTCAAAATATCCAAATCAATAAAGTTATTGGTGAAAATGAAAAAAATGTGTCTTGTTTTACAGAAAAAATTAAAAGACTTTTTGGTCAACCCAATATAGGCATTCATTCACATACTTTTTTTTTCTTCTGGAGAGCAGGTTGTTAAATATTTACCAGCATACGACTAAATGGGGGTGCCTGCAAACTCAAGTCTTGGGGAGGGGCTTATCTCCCCATTCCCACTGCCACAGGGTTAAAGGGTTAGCACTGCTTTTAACACTCTCAACCTGACTAGATCCTGGATGAATACATGTCACCCTCTCCCTACCAATCCACAGCATTTCCTCCTCCGCCAAGTCCCTGAGGCTCCTTCTGTTTTTATTCACTTGGCACTTAGCAAACGCTACCCCTGTATGGGCTTCTTAATTTACACCGTATTTTATTTATGCCCCATTTCATTGAGGACAAAGGTTGGTCTCAGAAGCTTTCTCCATGCCTTTTAGAGGAGCCCGCATGGAGTGGGTGCTCAAACATGTATTCATTCAGTCAATGGGTCAAAGTACATTCACAGACCCCAACCTCTACGCTAGATACCTTGCCGATCCAGGGAGTCCAAGATGCACGAACAGCTCATCTGTCCCCAAGGATCTCACAGCCTTGTGACGCAGGTGGTGATTTGATGACAACCAGGGTTTGCTCAGTACCAAATATGTGCCGGATGCTATGGCAGGGACTTTGCACACAACATCTAGACATACTAGTATCTGCAAACACGTGGCTGACTATCCAAAGAAGGAACCTTGAGACTGTACCTTGGTCACCTCAGTTTTCATGACCCTGCTCTGTCCTGGCTTAGTAATGGCAAATGCATGTATGTGTGCATGAATGAATGACTGAATGGCCTAGTATTAGCAGCTGGCTCTCCATCCTTTCTGTTTCTTCTCCTCCTTCTGCTTATCTTACTTGCCTTCCCTCCTTTCACATGAGGGACTGTATGGAAAAGAAACTAGAGTGGCCTGAACCTGATATATGAAAGTGAGACTGCTTTCCTGAGACTTGTGATAATGTTAGCAATGCCTAATGTACACAGCATAAGACTCCACCTTTGCCCAGATCCTCTGCTCACCTCCCGCCATTGCTCTGCACATTTCCTAGTCCCCTCATGGAAAGTACTTGGTACCGTTTAAAGTGTCCGATCACTCTCTAAAGGAGGCCCTATAGGCTAGTAGTGAGCCCTGTCCCCAAGTGTTGGGAGACATCTCCCAGGATGCGGGAGGCTTGGAGAAGATGGGCGGGAGGTGGGGACTGGCAGCCACATTGGAGATCTACTCTCTTCTGCCCTCGTCACTATATGGGCTTCTGGGGCACACACCTAGTCTGGACACGGTCCTGCTCCCTGGAAACCAGCAACAGGTGTCCTTGTATCCTAGTTAGAGAGCCTGATGGGAATTCACTTCTAACCACTGTCAATCACCTTTTCTCAAAAGAATGAAAGTTAGGAACATGGCAGCTATATTTGAGGTTTTTATCTAAAAGCATACAACCTAAATTCGCCCACAGACGCTTCATTCCAATCTTATTCAGCCCACTTGGTAATCCACATAATGAAAGTTTCTAGATAGTTTTTATGCCTTTATGCTGCAAAATTTGCCCTTTAACAATGTGTCTGTTGTGGTAGACAACATTTCTAAAGCAGATTAAACCCATCTCTGCTCTCTTCCACAGAAGAGGCTGCATGCCGCATAACCTGTGCTTTCACTTTCCAAGGCTAACTGTACTTCTGGTAACTGTTGATCTGGGTTAAAATAACCACGTATTCATGTCGATGGTTTTGTTTTTCTATTTCAGGAGAGGATTTGAATGTTGTCATGAAGACTGGTTAGACTTCAACACACAGGGAGAGAAAGGGGAAAGGAAGGAAAAATGTAGGCCCCGTTAGAGGGCAGATCTCATATCGGATTTCATGAAAGTAAACTTCTGACCAATTTCATTATCTCACTCCAGTTAAGCAGTTATCTGTTCCAGCTTGGGGAGCTAATTCAGCAAGGAGTTAAAAATTCCTTACAAATGACATATTTCTTTTATTATAATTGTCATATTTCCTTTTGCACTTATTTTTTCTTTCCACTGTATCAATTAAAACCAAAAAAAACCTTGTTTTTATTAGTGTGATTTGTACTTCACTTCTGATCCAATTTTTATTTCCCTTTCATGCTGTGCTTTCACTGATTGCTTTGTTTCTTTTCTAAATTCTAAATTCTTTAAAACAAGACTTCAAAGCTTTTTTAAAAAAAAGTCTAAATAAATCATATAAATGTATCCCCTTATATTATGTTTCCTTGTCTGTCCTTTGCCCTGACCCTAGGATACTGGTTTCTCCTCAATCACACAGCACCCCCGCATTACCTGGACTACTGACAGAGCCCCTAATTTATCTGCCTGCTCCTATACTGCCAACCCCATCAGTCACACAATGGCCAAGTGACCTTATGCCAAGGCCATCAGTGGCCAGAGCTTGGGCTCTGGAGGCTCAAGACAACCTGCTTACATATTGGCTCCTTGACAAACATACTGTGTGACCCCAGACTAGCTGCTTAACATCTCTCGGCCTTGGTTTCCTCAACCGGAAAATGGGTATATTAAAAGTACCTATGTCATATGGATGTTCTCAGTATTAAGTAAGATATGTATATTTCTTGGAGCAGTAATGGGCGCATAATTATCTTAGAAAAATCTCTTATATCCCGGCTTGTTTAAAACCCAAATACCCAACCCTGGACCATAAGTGCCCTTTGAAGTTGGACCTGCTTGAACCCGTGTCAATTCCCCCGTTATTCGCAGTGTTCCAGTCACACACCAGCCTTTGGCTGTTTCTCAGACCCACTAAGCACTCTCACACCTCGAGGCCTCTGCACATGCTGTTCCCACTACCTGGCTCCTTCGCCCAGTTCCACTTGGCCAATGACCTGTCCTCCAGCTCTCAGCCCAAATGTCACTTCCTGACCTGACTGAGGCCCTGCCTGACCACCCAAACTAACCTTAACTGTCCATATCCCTCCCTTCCTTTGTAACACGTAGCACACTTTGTAATTATATGCTTATTTGTTGGCTTACTTGCTGAACACAAACCCCCCGTCCTAGACTGTGAACACTGTGAAGCCAGGGGCCACGCTCACTCTGTCTGACACTGTGTCTCCCCCAGCTGGCACGTGGGAGCTGCTCGTTAGTTATCTGCGGAACAAGTGGGAATGAGTGGCTGCGTTAACAGACTGGGGAGATGAATGCAGTCCTTTATAAAAGAAACTCTTTTGCCTTCTTCTTCAAACAGGCTAGTTCACTCAAGTTCATGAAACCTGCCCTTGGCCACAGACTGTACTGACTTGGCCTGGCAATGAAGTCAGAATCATTCATTTGTCAACACGCTCAATAAATATCTCTTAATGTCGGCCACTTTCTTAGCACTAAACAAACAAAAAAAAAAATAGAAAACCTAAATTCTCTCTCCAGTCCCACCCCCACAGGGAGACGGATGAGATGTACACAATGGCACAGGAGATATGAGACAAAATGACAAGGCTGTGACTAGTCCTTGGCCAAAAAAGAAAAAATGACACACTCAAGAAATACATTAAGATGAGAGCGGAGAGAAATCACTCAGGGAAAATCACAAAGACGGGGACTTTGGGTGGGTCCTCCGAAGGAACGAGCGGAGAAGAGGAAAAGGGCATCGTCTGCCAGAGAACTGAGAGCTGGGAAGAGGATAAGGTCAGAGTATTGGGGTGGGGGACCTGGTGACTCACGCAGGGAGAGCAGCCAGGGGAAATTGAGGAGGAGGAGAGCCTTGAAGACTCCGATGGGGAGGGGAGGGGAAAATCCTCATTCTTTCTGATGGCCGACACACTCACTCATCTTGTCATCCAGCTTGTCGCCTAGTGTTTCACAGGAAGTTTACATTCAGTGGTGTAATTGTGAACTAATTATGTTGAATATAAAATTACAAACATGTATAGACTCATGTCAGAGGAACTGTTAGGGAAAGTTCTATCTTTTCCATACATTTTTCCAAGAAACGTCTAATGGGTTCTCAGGAGAACATCTTCAAATGTTCAAATACTAATTACAGGAAAGGTTTCAAAATATAAAGATGATAGTATGTTATTTAACTATTCTAGGAAGTAAATAAGATCTGGAATTATAACAATAAGTACAACACAGAGAGAGAAAGGTGAATTATAGGACTATCTTATTCAAGAATATAGTTTAGTAAATTGTAAACAATATCCTACAAACAGAAAGGGGAAATGTTCCAAAAACAAACAAATATGAACTATCCTACAAAGAGAGAACTAGTACTATATGGGAGAAATTATTTGGATGGCTCAACACTTTGATAGAAAAAAAATATTTTTTAAATCTAAGAATTCTTTACGTGGATGCTGAGAAGGCCATCATTAACATTCAATATTAATTCTTTATTAAGAACTCTGACATAGGAAGAGATTTACTCCTTAAGATAAAAAAGATTAGAGATTTAAATCTGAGTTTCAGTATTACTTTTAATGTGGAAATCCTAGATTAGGACTGCCCATTAACACTTTCTGCAATGACAGAAATATTTATTTCTGCCCTGTCCAGTGTAATAGTGACTAGCCGTGTGTGGGTGGCTATTGTGCACTTCAGTGTGGCTGAAGTGACTGAAAAACTGAACTTTTAATTTTAATTAGTTTTTAATTTATTGAAATTTAAATTTAAATAGCCGCCAGCAGAGAGTAGCCACTATGGTGCACAGCACAGTCCCAGGGGCACCACTTTGCAAACGCAGGCAGAAGCCAAAGATGTTCCTCTCCTATAGTGCTCCTATTGTAGGTAACAAGAAATGGAGAATAAACATAGCAAAGGCAGGCACAGAAATATGATGTCTGCATCATAGAAATATGATTTTTGCAGATGATATAATAGTGTAAATAGAAAATGCAAGATCAACCAAATGCATATCAATGATACAAAGCTAGAAAAGGTAAAAAATGGTGCTGTTCCCAAGTCTGGGAACAAAAAAAGCCTTGAGAATTTATATATCTAGCTATCTAGTGTAAACATTATAAAGTAACAATGGGAAAAATAAAGAAATACCTAAATAAACAAAGTTATATCCATTGTCCCTGATTTAGAAATTTTATAGTAGTATCAGTAACATGAGTCCAGAAAACAAAAAAATAGATTAACGTAAGAACAATTAAATTCCTGCTTGAATGAACCAGGATATAATACATCACTGGCAAAATTAATAAGAAGAAATAAATACACTATAATACCAAAGAAGATTGAAGGAAGACATAATAATCAAGTTAAGGTTATATTATAAAGTGATCTTCATCAAAACTGAATTTTGCTGGTTCAAAGCCAGGACAAAAACTCTAATAAAATAGTGGTTCCAGAGATGGATTTAAGCACTTACATGTCCTTAGGATACAGCAAACAAACAAAACTAAGAATCATAATAATGAATGAGGAATCACCATGTAGTAGATGACGGTGGGACAATCAGGGTCACTATGGAAATAGCAGATTATATCCATAACTAATCAAATAGGATAGTACTTTCCAAGTCAGTCAATGAGCCAATCAAACAGAGTATATTTTACTTAAAGGATAGTGTATTTATCACAGCTGTAGCAGAGATACTCATGACAACTGAAACACAAAATAATATTATTTATTATAAGGCTAGAGGAAGGTAGATTCAAATATTTAAAGTCAATGTAAAGTCTCCTACATAAAAAGTAATGAAACAAATATAGAGGGCAAAAGAAAGTTTTAAATTTTGATAAATACAATGAATACATATTTATAATCCAAAGTAGGCATGAAGTCTTATGTTATGATATAAACACATTGTCATCAGTAATGAAACCACACTTGACAAATGGCTAAAGGGGGAAAAGGGAAAGAGGGAGCAAGAAGGAACATTAATGAGGGGTAATCATGTACCAAATACTTTATACGCATGCACCATGCCCACTGGGAATGTTAAAAAAACACATGGGAAGATGTACAGTCTCACTGATAATTAAAAGAAAGGTGAATCAAAATAACTGTATACCTATTTAAAAACAATATCAGATACAATGATAGGCCAACACTGGCAGGGCTGTGGGGGTCAAGCATCGCTGGGCACTGAGTTACTCTGGTGTTTCTGTAGGCTGTCCAACAATGTGGAACATGAACTACTGGACCTTTTGATCCTTAATTCTTCTTTGGGACTATATTCCCAAGAAAATACACAAAAGGAAAAAGAGAGACAGAAAGAAATAACAGCCCTGATAGTGTGGCTCAGTGGGTTGGGTATTGTCCCACAAACCAAAAGGTTGCTGGTTTGATTCCCAGTCAGGGCACGTGCTTGGGTTGCAGGCCAGGTCCCTGGTTGGGAGTACACAAGAGGCAACCTATCCATGTTTCTTTCCCTCTCTTTCTCCCTCCCTTGCCCTCCTTAAAAATAAATAAATAGGGGACTTCCGGCCAAGATGGAGGCATAGGTAGACACACTGTGCCTCCTCACACAACCAAGATAGGGACGATAATTTAGAAACAGAATAACAACCAGAACTGACAGAAAATTGAACTGTATGGAAATCGGACAACCAAGGAGTTAAAATACACACATTCATCCAGACCGGTAGGAGGGGCAGAATCGGGCAGCCAGGCAGAGAGGGGTCAAGGCACAAAGAATGGTGGGACCGGGGTATGTAAGGCATCCCGGGCACAAGACTACAGCGGGCAGACCCTGGGTGCGCAGGTGGTGGCTGGCAGACCCCAGGCGCAGGGTGGCAACCAGCAGACCCAGCAAGGTGGTGACTGTGAAGCAAGGCACTGCCCGCAACCCAGGGTCCCAGCACTTGGCATAAGTACTTGCCAGATAAGGTCAAGTTAAAGGAGTTCATCATCACCAAGCCCTTATTTTATGAAATGTTAAAGGGACTGATCTAAGAAAAAGAAGATAAAAAAATATATAGTAAAATGACAACAAACTCACAATTACTAACAATCACACCTAAAACAAAAACAAACTAAGCAAACAACTAGAACAGGAACAGAACCATAGAAATGGAGATCACATGGAGGGTTAGCAACAGGGGAGCGGGAGGAGGAGAGAGGGGGAAAAGGTACAGAGAATAAGTAGCATAGATGGTAGGTAGAAAATGGACAGGGTGAGGGTAAGAATAGTATGGGAAATGTAGAAGCTAAAGAACTTATGACACATGGACATGAACTAAAGGGGGGAATGTAGGTGGGAGAGGGTGTGCAGAGTGGAGGGGAATGAAGGGGGGATAATGGGACAACTGTAATAGCATAATTAATAAAATATATTAAAAATAAATAAATAAACAAAACCTTAAAAAAAAAGAACAGTAAGCACTGTCAATGTTTCCAACAGCATAGCAGTAAGAACTAAAACTGAATTGGTTTTAAATGATCAATCACACAAAACAGCCTAAGTAAATTCTGTAGAGCAATTACATGGGATCTTATGAAGTTATTAAGAACTGTAATTGATCATGTGAGTAGATCTTTGGATAGAAAGGTAAATACGAAACAATTTTAAGGTTTTTTTAAAAACGTGTAAGAATGCTAAACAGGAGAGCACCGTGAACTTTCAAACTATACACTGAAGATAATTGTGAATCAAAGCCCGTACCTGGCTGGAAAACCCTCCAAATGCAGGAAGAAGCCAGGTTGAAAAGCCTAGCATCTGGCTAGCACAACCACCTGGTAAGACTCCGAATTCTATCAATAGATCTTGAACTACTCAATCAAGAATGCTGCAGGCCTGACCTGTTCCAATATTTCTAGAGCGTAGATAGTTTGACTTCAAAAGAACATAATCAGAAAAAGATTTGATCGGCCCCAGTATTTTTCAAATGTGTCCTTTTGGTTTTTCCTTTTATTTTGTGGATTAAGGAATGGAGTGTACCAACTGTATTTGCACAATTCCAGTTGAAGAATTTAAGCCATTGTTTCCCACCAAAATACATCCGGGACGAAAAGCACTACAACTCAAGCATAGCCCACGAGAGACTGATGTGTCACTGTCCTTGGGATCACCACCAGCCTGTCAGGCACGGCTCACGCAGCCTGGTACCAGGTGGGCCGTTGAGATATGCCCTGGTGTATTAATTGTTTTGGGTATCTCCCCAGAAGTGGAATTGCTAGGTCACATGATAATTCTATTTTTAATTTTTTGAGGAGCCATTGCACCGTTTCCCAGAGCTACTACACCACATTGCATTCCTGCCAGCTGGATGGCAGGAATATCCTAAGACTATGTGACGTCCATTTCAGGAAAACTGTTCTGCAATTACTGCGAAAGTAGGTTCAAAAAGGCAGATTAGAGGGAAAATATCTGTTGTGGGATTCATCTGGTGTGTAGACGTGCACAGAGAGAAAGGGATAAATGCAGCTGGGACTCACCACACTGGAAGGAGCTTCTCTCTAGGGAAGCTCCTTCCTTCTCAGGGCTTACTGGTTGCCACCAGTGCCCCCAACCTTAATTCTAGTCCCATGTCTTTGCCTAGATTTCCTCATAGGATATAGTGTAAACTTCTCTTTAGGGCTGAATGTCTGTAAACCCCTCTGTCACTATATAGGATGTCCTCACCTGTGCCACCCCTTTGTCACCATGCAGGATGTCTTCACCTGTGCCACCCCTCTGTCACCATGCAGGATGTCCTCACCTGTGCCATCCCTCTGTCACCATGCAGGATTTCCTCACCTGTGCCACCTTTTGTAGCTAGGTCAGATCCTCGGTGGCCCACCTCCATGCCCATTTTATGTTAAGCAATCCAAAACGGCAAGCACCAGCGTCCATCAAGATATAACACTTAGTAAACTCAGGATGGCGCCACCTCACAGAGCTGGTACAGATTAAAAAACATTTAAAAAAATCCTCAACAGGTTGAGATGAACAGATGGCTGACAGCTGCTTGGAGGGCCATCGAAGGAAACAGGAATTTAAGATCTCTGACAGCTAACTCCTTCCACCCTTGCTGGGAGGCAGTAGGGTGGAAGCGCACAGGGCTCTGGAGCTTTCTGTCTTGACTTGAATGCCGATTGTGCCACTCACTAGCTGGGTGACCAGGACTGAATTGCTTTACAGTTTTTCCCATCGATAAACTGGGAATAATAATGGTCCTTACCCCACAATATTGGTAAGAAGATTGAGTGATTTCAGACCTGTGAAATGCTTAGAACCATGGCACATAGTAGGCACTAATAGGTGTTAACTCTCATCAGCATCCTCATCATCCACTAACAACAGGCCTTGGGCTCTGGGTCTGAGCCCCCAGAACAATCCTTACTTCAAGTAGATAAGATGGGTAAGCAGAAGCAACGATGGAGAGAAAGGATCTGGAGTGGAGGGTGAAATGCCATCCGGTAGCAAGAAAACAAAACCAAAAAAAGTCACTTTAATGGCAGCACACCAAACTGAAAATCCAGAAACTTCTACCTCCACAGCCTCTCCTGCTGTCTTAGGTTCTCAGCACCTTTCATGTTCCTTCCTCTTAAAGATCCAACTGTCACACGGAGCCTGATCAGCTGTGTTGGCCCGATGCCTGCTTTTTCAGAAAATAAACCCCCATTACTCAGATCATTTGAACAAGGCTCTTTGCCTGTGAAACTAAGGCCAACTAGCCAAGGCCTTTGTCTTCTAGATGAAGATGTGAGGAACCCCTGAAGCAGGGGCGGCAAAGGGCTCTGACTCCCACCCAGCACGGAGCTCTTTCTAGCTGTATTTCCTCCTGGTGCTACTTTCCTCTTAAGTCTGCTTGCCTCAGACATTTAGACTTTCCCTGCCCTTCAGGGGTTTGTAGCAGTAATTGTGGCAGGGGATTTTTCCTGCCAAGGTGTGGTTCTGTCCATTTTTTACAACAAATAGCACAGGACATGATGGGCTTCAGATATTTCTTTGCACGCCCTTCAGCTCTCCCGTTCCTCCCATTCCCTCGCCTACTCTGGCTGCGCTCACTCACTGCCACGGGAACCCCTTACAGGGAAGGCTGAAAGGGACTAAGAATTTAGCTCTGCAGTCATTTCCTTGGGTCTCTGAAAAAGCGCCCCCCTTCTCTCTCTTAATTAGCAGCCTCAGCTTCCTCCCCAGCTTGCTTTTTCTCCGGTACCATTGCAAAATCCTTTTACTCGTCAGTAAAACCTCCCTTTCACCCAGCCAGGAGAATTTTTCAACTTCTCTTAAATTTCAACCCATAATTCCTTCCCTAATGCACACCACTTCCACCATAGCCCCCCTCCCCCCCCCTTAGATCATCAGAGGCCCATCATTTCCCCATCTTCTAATTGTTTACTCTTTTTTGGACTTTCTGGCTGTCAGCCGTTTAGGGCCCTTTCTTTTTTCTGCCTCAAATACTGTCTGGTAATACGGTATTCCTCAGCTTTTCTCTCGATTTTGGGCTGTGATCCAATCCCAAATTGCCTCCCCTTGGTTATACTTTCTCATTCTTTTCGTTAAGTCCCTCTGCGCCCTCAACACCGTGCGGAGAGATTGCTTCTGTCTCCGTGTCTTACTTTCCACACGAAATAGGTAGGACTTGATCTTTCCTCATCTTACCTCAACTACAGATCGCTCCAAAAAAACCCCCTTAGTTGGACACAACACCAAGGGCACAGGCAATAAAAGCAAAAACAGATAAATTGGACTGTGTCCCAATTTAAAATTTTAATCTGTTGATTGTGCACCGAAGGACACAAGCAACAGAGTGAAAAGGTAACCTATGGAATGGGAGAAAATATTTACAAACTGTGCATCTTATAAGGGGTTAATGCCCAGAATATATAAAGAACTCCTACAGTTCAACAACAAAAACGCACACAACCTGACTAAAACATGGACAAAGCACTTAAACATTTCTCCAAAGAAGATACACAAATGACCAATAAGGCTGTTAAAAGGTGCTTAAGTCACTAATCATTAAGGGAAATGCAAATCAAAACCACCCTGAGATACCACCTCACACCCACTGGGATGTCTGCTATCAAAAACCCCCGGAAAACAACAAGCATTGGCAAGGGTGCAGAGAAACTGGAGCCCGTGTGCGCAGCTGGAGGGAATGCAATGTGGTGTGGTAGCTCTGGGAACCGGTGCAACGGCTCCTCAAAAAATTACAAAAGTAGAATTGTCATGTGACCTAGCAATTCCACTTCTGGGGAGATACCCAAAAGAATTAAAAGTATGAACTTGAATAAACACACCTATGATCATAAGAGCATTATTCACAAATAAGAAAAGGTGGAAGCAATCCAAGTGTCCATTGACAGATGGACAGATAAGTGAAACATGGCACATTCAGCCTCAAAAAGGAACTAAGTTCTGCCAGATGTTACAGCATGGACAGACCTCGAGGAGATTATGCTAAGTGAAATAAGCTGGTCACAAAAAAGCACGTACATGAGGTACCAAGAGCAGTCAACTCACAGGGCCAGAGAGTAGAAGGTTTCCATAGTCTGGGGTAGGGGGAATGGGGTATAGTTTCAGTTTTGTAAGAGGAAAAAATTTCTGGATATTAGTTGCACAACAATGTGATTGTACATAACGTTACTGAACTGTACACTTAAAAGCGGTTAAGATGTTAAAATTTAAGTTATGTGTATTTTACCACAAGTAAAAAAACCAAAGGACTTTGTCACAGCCTGGATACTTCACTAACTCACTCACTAACCTGGGCTAGTTATCCAATCCCTGCCTGATTCCATCTCCTTATCTGTAGATGGGGTCAGTCAGTACCTCTCTCAGGCCACTGCAAGGATTAACGAAGCCATCACACCTGAACTGTTGACGGGCACGCCTGGCGCAGAGGGCTGTGCCCTCGACATCAGTTATCACAGCCGTAATAACGATGCTTATTACCACGTGCGTGCGGCGCTCTCCGAAGCACTCTCCTCTATTATGGCATTTATTCAACACCCCCATCAACCCTTCACAAAGCTAAAATTTTATTTATTAAACACGGCAATATAAATTTTAAGTTAATTTTATTGCATATCTTACATATTTAGAAAATATAGGTCCTTATGTTTCCCATTTGAAATGCTATTTGTGTCCAATTAATTACATGAGAAAAAGTATGATTTGCTAACATGTAAATGGTATATATCAGATTTCTGTTTGGGGAGCAAATGTATATTAAAATGTAAATTGAAATGTAATTGTGTATTATAGAACCAAAATAGACAAAGATTTTTATAAAGTCATATTCATAATTCTTAATGTGTTTTCCTTATAAAAATTATTTTTTTAAAAAATAATTATTCCATTTGTCCTTCTAGGTTTTTGGCTGAGTCCTCTCCTGTACTAAAAGACATCATAACAGGAGAAAACCAGAAGTTTAATAAAATGTATACCTCTTGTGTACATGGGACATACCCAGGAAAACTCAAAGCTGAAATTTTACAGATGAGGCAACAGAGGCTCAGACAGGTTAAGTGAACTGTCGGAGTCACGAAGCTAGTGGGTGGCAGGATAGAGGTGAAATGGGCTCCAGTGAGGTACAGTTGCCTTACCCAGAAGTAAGCAATCATCACGCTGGCTCCAGACCAAGTCGGAACTGGAGCTGTGTCCCAGGCATGAACCAGGGGCGGGGGCGGCTGCGGCAGGGATGGCTGAGGAGCTCGGCTCTGCTTCAGGCCCGCAACCCACCAGCCGAAGAATCCCAACTGTCTTGTCCTCCTCCCACACCCATCCTGCCCCAGGGATGGGACCAGCTGGGTCCAACAAAGAGAACACAAGACCAAAGTGGGGTCCCCAGGCCCCCAAGCCGATGGGAGAGCAAGATCCAGAGGGGAAGCCAGCTGGGGCACTATGCCATACCCAGACCGAGGGGGCACCGCCCCTGCCACCCAGGGGGAGACTGGGGAGCATCTATCATGAAGCACAAAAGCGCAGGTAGGCGGCCCACACTCCCACCTTGGACGCTCACTGGGTTCATGCCAATTTCCTGGGAGAATTTCTGAGCCTGGGGCAGGAAGAATTCAGTTCCTGATTTGCTTCAGGGTCCAGAGGGATACATGTGTCAGCAGGAACCTTCCAATGACTTGCACTTTGGGGCTTGTTTTCTTTGAAATAAATGATTTCTCCTCCCCACCCCACTATGTCTTTTAAAACACCCAGGCTGCCCTGGATGACCTAGGTTTACTTCCCATCAGACTCTGGCAGGGGTGGGGTCTTGGATCCGGAGGAAAGGGTGCCACCGGGCCAATATGTCTTGTTTCCCCCCCACCCCACCCCCACCCCAGAGCCATCCATCTAGAAGGTGTCTGCTGGTTCCTGCCCTCCCAGAAGACTCAAAGCAAGAAGGAAGGCTTGGTCCTAGAAGCAAAAAAAATCCAAAGCCAGGGTTTTGACATTTGGGAAAGTTTTTTTCCCCTCCCGATGCTGGGAGGGGCTCTGTAAACACAAACTTCCCTTGGGCTCTTCTCTGTGGAGAAAAAGCTTAAATAAATCCTCTCTCAGAGTGAAAAATCCTCCTCTCCTAACATGTGTTCTGTATATTAGACAAGTCATACATACTCGTGGTAGAAAAATAAATTAGAAAATGAAGACAGAAAAATTAACATCACTCCAAACCCTACCTCCCAGATTTAATCACTGCTAACAGGTAAGGTATACATTTCTAGACTTTGTTCAATGCAAATACAGATATGTATTTTATATGTATACACATGTAAATATGTATACATGGGTTTTAAAAGTTTCAGTTAATATACCATAAATATCATTGCATGTCAACCATATAAAACTGCATTGTACTTTAATAATGTTATAGCACACATTATACCATGCAGTATATATTATATGATACACCGTCCCTTATTTAACCAGTGTCTTATTAGACACAGAGTTTATTTCAAGGTTTATACAAGTATGAACAATAGTGTTGTTTACACAGAGTTTATATCCTTGTCCAATTATTTCTTAAGAGTAAACTCCTAAAAGTGGAATTGCTGGATCAAAATGTTTTTTTGTGATATGCATAAATCTCCCTAACGAGGCTATTTCAATGATATACACGTTTCCTTCAAGCAACAGACCTTTGCTCTGTGCCTATAATCTGAACCAGCCCTTGGTTTTCTCAAACACAGTTCTTCATTATAAGTAGTTCCAAAATAAAACTCCTTAAGCCCCTTGTCTGTGAGCTCATAAATGACTCAGTGGCATTTAAAAGATACACAATTTTATTTTGACTTTAGTAATCTGCTAAACAGAGTCCCACATGACAGATGTACCAGGACACTTGCCACGCTAAATATTATTTGTTCAAAATTAGACTGAACTACCCACTTTCTGATCCCCCCTCTGATCTGCCCCTCTACCATCTTTCCACCCTTCCGCCTTCTTTCCTTCTCCTCCTCCTTCCTCCCACCCTCCCTTCCTCCCTCCCTTCTTCCCTTCCTTCTTTCCTGTTCTCCTGCTTCCTGAAGCCACAGTGACCCTTCCTGGAAGCAGATGGTGCCTGAGCGGGTCGAAGGCTCCAGCTGTGCAGAGTAGTAGAAGCTGTCTGTGGAATCTTCAGTTTTTGGTATTCATTATTTAAGTTCTCTGGAAATGGGTTAGCTTTGAAGTCTCCTGACTCATCCTCCTCTTTAACTTCTTATTTCCTGTAAATGATCCATTAGGTTTTGGCAAGGTTTGTGTCACCCAGCATTCCCATCAGAAGGGGCTGTCCTACAAACCTGGGCCACTTTCGCACTGCCTTTCACCGTGGAACTGGAAGCAAGATGGGGTCGTGGAGGCTCTGCTTTGTTAAAAGTTGCTCCAACCAGCCCTGATGTTGCCTCGAATTAATAATGTGAAACACATGCTCCATCTGCCTGCTAACTGGTGACAAAACCATTTATGTTCATAATGGTCAAAATTATTCTACAGATGAAAATTTTTCCAAAGCTAGTCACACAGGCTAATCAACCAGCTCCACTAGGGGGGAAAATCCCCCCTCAATCATTCCCCTTCACACCTCTTTGCCAGTTCGCCACGGCACTAAGATGCAGAAAGGGCGAACAAATGAAGATTATAGACAGTTCTCTGAAGTTTTCAAACTTTCTGCCCCCATTAAGACATTCCTAGATATGTGCCAGCGGCCAAGCAGGAAAGGCCCTGTGTCTTCTCACAAAGATCCAGGAAGCTATGCAGGAGTTTTGTGGATTTTAGAGACTAAACAAAGCAATTACAAAGCTTTTTCTTTAAGAAAAAAAAATTAAATGGGGTCAAAAAAGTACTATTACCAGCAAAATGTTAATACTTTCTTTCTTTTTTCCCTGTGGCTGATGGGAGCAGAAAGATGTCTCTTTGATATCAGAGCAAATAAAAGTTTGAATTATTGACTCCTCATGTTAATGCTGAATTTTACTACCACTATATTTCAAAACGAAATTATTTTACATCTATGCCTCAAATTAAGGTCTGCGATAATCCATACTGCAGTCCAGACAATGTGCTAGGAGTAGAGGATGCAAAGGCCGATTCCCCTTGAGAGTAAACATTGGCCGTTGTTTCTCATTGACTAAAACTCTCATCTTTCCAAATGAATTTAAGTATTGATGACATCAGGGTGTGCTACTGGATTATCAAAGCACATCTGGGGTTGGGGGTGGGAGGGTAATGCCACTTAATAATCAAAGTGGTCGGTATATTCTACAAGCCAAAATATGATTTTCTCCTACAATTTACAGAAATAAAAGGCCTAGGAGAAAGCTTAACATATCACACACAAAACTTGACTCTCTTCCCACTTTGCCATGTTGGAATCCTCATTCCATCTTTGCTCCCATGGGCCCTATACTGTGTTTCAGGGGTATTTCCAGTGCCCAAATGCCCATCTGTATAAGTAGAGCTAGCAGCTCACTAGCCAGAAGTAAACTCTTTCCAAGTCCGGAAGTCCTCAATGCGGCCCCACTGCCCTCGGCACATGAATTCATCAAGGGGTGAGGGATGAGGGAGAAAGCAAAGGGTTAACTCTGCCCGCCAGTACCCAGGCAGGTTTCTGTGTCCAGCCTTACTTTCTGAAAAGAACAGGGCCCTTTCATCTGTGGTATTAGTTCCTCTGACACAGCAGGAAGATGTCCTCTCCTCCGAAAAGCCTTCATGTGGCAAAGTTTTGCCAGCTTCCACCAGGCCCACGAATGAGAGTTTTGTTAACATCCATCAAAGGCTGCCCCACCCCACAGAACTCCTCGCCCACCCCCAGAGGGCTTCGAGGGCCAAGCAGCATTAAGAATCTAATTCCATTTTTAAAATTGCTTTTCACAATTCCTTTCATTTCTTATGAAAACAAGATCAAATGTTTCTAAGGACGCATTTCAATGTATTTTCACTTTCTAAACACAAACTAGCAGACCAAAAAAAAAAAAAAAAGAAAAGAAATTTTCGGCAGCCATAAGTCAAGATTCTCTCCCTCTGCCAAATCAGAGCACTACACACAGAGAAAAACATTATGCAATAAAAACATCTTCCAACATTCCCCCATACATTTGCTCATCTTCACACATTCTTACAATTCTTTAATGTCTACATTTTAATTGCAGTTTTCGAGCCTTGGATTTTTCCAGAGGAGCTAAAATATGAAAGAATCTGAAGCATTATTTAACACTAACGAAGCAAAAGAGAAAGAGTTTCAGGCTCCTTTAAGTGAACATTGAGCCACTCAGACGCTCCGAGTCTGCACGCAGCACAGCCAGCTAGGACTGTTGAATCTCTGACTGGGGGGGCGTGCTGCTGTAAAATGTTCGTAACTCCTCACTGGCATCCCAAGCTTCTTCTGCTTTAATTTTAAAACTGGAGTGTAAGTCTCTCTTACTTACTAGAGTCACAAACACTGCCAAAGGGAAAATAAGCCACTTCTTTTGGGATGAAGTTGCTGACAAAGGTTTGACAAAGACAAGTAAGTAAGTCCAGGACGGCCCCGGGTAAGGCCCGGAGCGCAGTGAAGCCAATCTGCAGAAGATGCGCCTGGGGTGGCCGCAGTGTGCCCACAGATCCCCAGGGCCTGGCCAACAGCACAGGCGCACACCAGGTCCTGAGACCCTTGGCGGCCTCTCAAGGGGCTTCCGCTATTGTGTGGGACAAGGGTCCACGGTTTGGGCCCGTCCTCTGTAGTCAGGGTTTTCTGCAGCCATCACTTTGCTCCCCAGTCACAAACTCTCCCATTGAAGAAAGCTGTCCATGGGCAATTAATGTCTTTCAGCTGGGGGCTTGAGCGATCTCCAAGTTTGGTTCTGGGCTCTACCGTTTAGCATTCTCATCCTTAGAAATGGAGGGGAGAGAACTTGGGGACAGGGGGCCGCCAGTGGCAGCTTCCTTGGAGCCTGCCTGCCGGGCACCTGGCCTGACTGCCCTAGCAAATGAGAGGTCCAAAACGGAGGAGGGTGCAGGAGGGCCAGGTGCGGCTGGGTCAACCCTTAGAAGGAATCTACCCCTAAAAATGTACAACTTTTGAGTTTCTATCTAAACTTTGCTAGTAAAGCAAACTATAAGAGTCTTTTGAATAGAAACAGCATTGATTCTAGTGGATAGTCCCTCTGTATTTCCTCTTTATCACAAATGCTAAGAAGCTCCCAACCCCAGAAGAATAAGATATTATCACTCTTTTCATCATCATTATTATTAATGATGGGTTCACTTGTAACACCTGTAACATTCTGTCTCGAGTGATCATCTCTCCCTTTTCCCTGGGGCGCAGTCACGTTTCATGACTGGCCAACTCCTTAGCTCCTTCTGGGGCGTGGTTGGGTGATGGACCAGAGTCCAGGTCTCAAAGCCAGATAGGATTTGATTTGCAGCCTTGACAAATCACACAATGTACCTGAGCCTCAGTTTCCTTATCTGTGAAATAGAGCTAATGTCTCTGGGGTTGAATGGGCAGGGTTAGACTGCTCTCACCCCCCTCGGATGCCCGAAGGCAAATGTGCAGCCCAGGTGGACATCTCCACCCCAATACCTGGCGTGGAGTGGGCACCCAATACCTCAATTTGCCATTGTTGTTATCGTTACTGTGAGTAATATCAGCTGCAAGAACAAGATAATAGATGTGATTGACCCCACAGAGCAATTTCTAATTTGAGCTTCGTTATCTCAAATTAACTCAACTATTTTTTTCCCTCCTCATAGGATTATTTTTTTAAAAAGGCCCTGAGATTTTTGGCTCCAACTTCTGGGTGAAAATTTTGGTTTTAGGAATATCCATTAAGAGTTTCCGATCCAAAGAGAACTATTAACACTGAAGTGGAGGCAGAAATGCAGAAATCGGAATGGAGTGAAGGTCTGCTGGTGCCTGTAACAAGATCATTTGGTCCTGCAAATATTATTTTGCAGGTTATCAGTATCGTGGTTATCAGTATCTTTTGTCCTAATTTCTGCAGGCAGAGACCTCAGGGGGGCGGCGGGGCAGGGGGTGGGGGGGACCAGGAAAGAGACTGTCAGGCCTACACGTGTTTTCAGAACAGGCTGGTACATCCTGTCCTTGCTGCCCAGGCTGGCACATTAGCAGAAAACAGACCTCTCTTTTGACACACTTTCTTTGTGGATTTTGCCGAGCCCAAGGCTTGCTGCAAAGGCCACCCTTGAGCCCTCCTGTGGGGCTGGGCTGGTGAACTGCTTCCTGGAGCCCCCTGGTGGCCCTTTGCATGTTCACGCCACGTTCTCAACACCCCTTTGGGGCAAGGAGAAAGGCTTTAAAAGACCCAGCCAAGGATTCATCACTGCCACCCATCATCCACTGAGGCACCCCATATCTTAGAACAAACGCAGTGTGCTCTGTGTTCAGGCTGGTGTAGCACATCTCTCCAATATCAGAGTTATCCACTAAGCTTTTCTTAGCACCTACTGTGTGCCAGGCCCCATGTCAGGCATGAGGAACACAGAGAGGATTACAGGTCATTCCCTGTTCTCAGGAAGTTTCCAGCCTACACGAAGAGGCAGACACATGACTCAAAAAGGACAATACAAAGAGATTTGCCAAGTTTTGCGGGAACCCTGGGGACGGTGGCAGTCTCCTTAGGGAGAGGCATTAGGGAGGAGGATCTTAGAGTCTTTCCAGAGACAGAGGCGAGGAAGGAAGGCAGCACTCCAGGTAGAAGGGCTGACAGGCCCCACAGCCCAGACCTATTCAGAGTCTGTGGGGGAAGCTGGGTGCTCACAGATAGGCAAGGAGGCAGGTGGAGCGGGCGGGACAGACTGAGAAAGACCTGCTAGGCTCCACTAAGGAGCAGGGACTTCACCTTCACCATTGTGACTGTCCGAACTGTGCTGAGGCTTCCCGCAGACACTGGAGTCTCACTTCATGAACGCTGAGGCCAAGAGAAAACTGTGGCAGCCAGCCGTGGACAACTGACTGCAAATTTCTGCCTTGAGCTCCAGTGCAGCCAGCAGAAAAACATCAGACAAATTCCAGTCCAGGGCTTTCTACAAAATACCAGTGCTCCTGAAAACTGACAAGGTCATCAAAAACAAGGAATGGCTGAGGACTCGTCACAGCCAAGAGGAGGCTCGGGAGCTGTGACAACCAAATGTAACACGCTGTACTGAACAGAACCCTGAAACAGAAAAAGGGCATTATTAGGTAAAACCTAAGAAAACCTGAAAAAGTACGAGCCTTACTTATTGATTATATACCGATACCGGTTCATTAATTCTAATAGATGTGCCATACACATGTAAGAGGGGAACTCTCTACACCATCCTTACAATTTTTCTGGAAATGTAAAACTGTTAAAAAAATAAAATTTATTAAAAAAACTCTGTGTTCATCCAAACAAACTATTGTCCCTGAGGGGCTTTATGAAAATTAATATTGTAAATGAGAACTTGGAAAAATCAATGTATACTCTAGTAGCAGGACCAACATTTATTACCTGCGCTGGGCCAGCCACTCCCAGCGCTCTGCAGGCCTTATTGCTTTGTGTCTCCGCAGCAGCCCCAGGACCCCGGTTCGGTGGGCACCCCACGTTCCGCAGAAGAGGGGAGTGAGGCACAGAGCAGGCGGGCAACTCGCCTGAGGTTATGTACATGACAGAGCCTGGACTGGGTCCCACGTCAGTCTGATACCAGGTTCTGAGCGCTTAATGACTAAATTCTACTTTATTGCCTCCTGACTTTCAGTTTTCTATACTGACATTTCATCGAAAAAGATTATTAGGTACTGATGTTTTTTTTTTTCCTTTTGAGCGCTGGAAACCACAGCTGTACGCACAGGGGATCAGACAGGGAGCTAGGTCTGAGCTGGGCGTTGGGGCAAATTGTCTGGCAACCGCCATGTGAGGATGGACTGGTGCAGGCTCTGGGCCTCTGCAGTGAGAGTTTCTAGCAATGTCTCCAAAAGCAGGAGGAGGAGCAACTAGAGAGAATCAGCTTCCCTAAAAGGATAAAGCACAAGCCCTTGCACAGGAACCCTTCCTATCCAGCCCCAACCGACTGAACCACAGGCATTGCTGAGCCCCAACTGTGTGCTGGCCTGGGCCTGCGTCCAGGTGCTCCCTGCCTGCCACCTCCACAGACAGGATGGATGCTTAGCAAAGGGGAAAAAGCTCAGCCCAAGCAGTGCAGTAGTCTGGCTGGGAGGCCCTGGTAGGGGAGGGGCCAAGCCTCCTGGTAGTGCTTCCTGTGGGCTGGGCCCTGAAGACTGGGAAAGGGCAGATGGAGGCATTTTAAGTAGGGTCCAAGGCCAGTACAAGGCGATACCCACCGCCAACTCTTAGCCCTCTCCCACTGCTGCAATCCCTGTATCTCCCAGCCAGAGGGTACAGGGGCTGAGAGCCCAATCTCTTCACAATACTTCTGTGGCTTCTTCTGTCCTCTCAGATCAGTGACAAGCATGACTCACTCCACCAGTGTGCCTGAGAGGCTATGATGTGCCACCTAGAGGCACATAAGGAACTTGGTACCCCTAGGGTTGTGGTGTCAAACTGATTTTCACCCGGGGGCCACATCAGCCTCGTGGTTGCCTTCAAAGAGCCGAATGTAATTTCAACTCCTTAACTGTTAAGGAGTAGTTATTATTTCAGCCCTTTGAAGGCAACCGGGAGTCTGATGTGGCCCCTGGTGAAAATCAGTTTGACACCCCTGGCCTAGAAGTTACGGAAAACACCTGAAATTCTCCTCCAAGCCGGTCAGCTCCTCTAACACACAGATCCCACATCCTCAGCTTGGCAAGTACTAGTGAGCAGGCACCACACACAGATAATGAACTAAACAGATTTTAAAATCCATGGGTCATGGGTCATGGGTCGTACTGGAGTGTACTAAACTGGAGTTTAGAATATTTGGTGCAAAATTCTTGTATTCATTTCCCATGGAGGCAGTAACAAATTACCACATTCTTACTGGTTTAAAACAATACAAATTTATTGTCTCACAATTCTGGTGGTCGGAAGTTGAAATGGGTCTCACTGGGGTAAAACCGAGGTGCTGGCAGGGCTGCGTTCCCTTCTGGAGTCTCTGGTGGAGAATCCATTTCCTTGCCTTTTCCAGCTTCTAGTGGCCACCTGCACTTCTTGGTTCCTAGCTCCTTACACCATCGCCAAAGGAAGTATGCATCTCACTTTCGTCCATGGTCCAGTGCTCCTCTGACTCTATTCGGCCTCCCTCTTCCTCTTTTAAAGACCCTTTCGATTGCACTGGACCCTGTGGATATCCTCCCTACTTTAAGGTCAGCTGATTAGCGACCTTAACTCCATCCACACCCTCCATTCTTCCTTGCCATGTAAGGGGACATGTTTCTAGGTTCTGAGGATTAGGACACAGATGCCATTATTCAGTTTATTACAAACCTCACCTTTTAAGGTCAAACAATAGCAGATAGCCATTCTTTCCCCAAAATATGAAAATAATAATTACTTACCATGCACTCATTATCTACCAGGCATGTCACTAGGTACCTTATATATATTATCTTATTTAATTGTAGTTCATGTTCAATGAGGCAGGCACTGTTAATATACCAGACTGTGTCGCTAACAGGCTAAAATCCCCTCATGGTTTCCCATACATCCTTAGGACAAACTCACAGACTTCTGATGGCCCAGTGAGGTCCTGTGGAATCTAGCCTTGGCCCAAGTCCCAGCCCCATTTCCCACTAGCTTCCCTTTGACCTCCATGCTCAAACCCTGTGGGCCTCCTTTCAGTTCCTCAAACATCTGTGGCTGCACTTACTAACCCCTTTTTCTTGAACATTCACCCCCAATATCTTTACACAGTTGGCCCTACCTCATTACTCAGATCTCTATCCCATTCCATTCTGCATCCCAAACTCCTAAAATAGGGCTTAGCATATAGTAGGCACTCAATACATATTTATTACTGAACAAATCTCAATCATGTAAATGAGGAAATGAAGTGATATCGCCAAGTTCACAGAGTCAGTTAGACATTGTCCTCATGCTAATGGCCTTCAAGAGGGGAATGCACAAAAAAACCAACATTTCCAGGCTGTGGGCACGCCCAGCTTCTTCCCTCAGTGGTGTGATCCATGGGGCAGTTGGGAGGGTACTAGAAGGGACCGAGAGGAGAAAAATTTGGAACTGTGACCTGTAACTGAAGCCTAGGCAATCCCCTCCTCTCCCAACCCCCAAAGTGAATATTTACAATTTTCTGATTTTAGGAAACAACTTGAAAAGCTGGTCGGAAAGTATCTTTGATTCACCAAGCCTGTTTTAAATAAAACATTTCAAAATATCCCTTCATGGTTTATTTCCTTTATGCTTCAACTCCAAAGAATAACAATCTATATTTCTATGTCTTTTCCCCAGTTCCACATAGAACGCCTGCAATAGAAACTACTTATACGCTATTTTTCCTGAAGACATCCAAGGTAGGATGGAGGCTTCAGAAATAAGTCTTATAAAAGAAAAAAGATGGTTCCAACCTCCAAAGAAATTGATCTCTCCATATTCTAATAATCAGATACACACATTTTAAACAACAGAATTTCAGCCCACTTAGCTGTCACTTGTGGAGAACTCAGATGTCATTGTGTTTGTCTATGAGCAACAGCAGCAGCAGTCCTGAGTGCCATTATTTCAATGTGTGACAAGGAGGCCATTACATCATGGACTCCAGACACTGAGATCCCCACCAAGCTCACCACATTGAAGGACTCTTCAAGAATTCCTGCAGGGCCTCTGGAGAACCAAATGTGAAGCACAAGCAACAAGCCAGCAAGGCAGCAACAATCTGGACAATATTATAACAATGGCACTAATATTGGGAGACTTTTGTCCTTCTCCTGATATCCCTCCCTGCCCCAGCTGTAGATAAGAGAAACAGCAGAAGGAAGTGGAGAAAGAATGAAGGACCACAGCAGGCCCCCTATCCCCCCTCCCCCGGCCCTGCTGCCGGTGGGTTCCTGAGTTGTGGTGGTGAGAGAGGAGGAGGGGAAGAGTCTGAACTGGACAGGAAACTTCAGTCTTGATTCCAGACTGCACTAGACCTTCATACCCATAAAGCGAGTCATGACTACTAAAACGAGACTGCCCTTTTAGCTAGAAGCAACTAGAAAGTTGTGTGCCCCACCTAAGATGTTACTGAGCATGTTTTAAGGCAGAGCTTGGGAGATAAAAGCTTTTCCCTGATTGAACTCCTATGGATGTCGGCCTATTCAATCAATGCGTTATAAAACAAAAATCAAAATAATAAAATATCGCCCTGGCTGGTGTAGCTCAGTGGATTGAGCGCAGGCTGCGAACCAGGCATCGCAGGTTCGATTCCCAGTCAGGGCACATGCCTAGGTTGCAGGCCATGTCTCCCAGCAACTGCACATTGATGTTTCTCTCTCTGTCTCTCTCTCTCCTTCCCTTCCCTCTCTAAAAATAAATGAATAAAATCTTTAAAAATAATAATAATAATAATAAAATATCATTTTGGCTGGCAAATTAACAAAAATGAAAACCAAAATAATGCCCAGTTTTGATGGGAGTGAACCGAAACAATTATTGCTATATATTCTGGTATGTCTTAGTCCATTGGGGCAGCTATACCAAAGTACCATAGACCTGATAGCTTATAAGCAACAGAAATGTATTGCTCATAGTCCTGGACACAGGAAGTCCAAGGTAAAGGCACCAGCACGGTCAGGTCCTCTTCCACTCATAGAAAGCCCCTTCCTGCTGTGTCTCATATGGTAAAAGGGGCTAGGGATCTCTCAGGAATCCTATTCCGGAGGGTTCCACTTCGTAACTGCAGCACCTCCCAAAGGTCCCACCTACAAATACCATCACTGTTAGACATTAGGGATTCAACAGATGTATTTTGGGAAGACACAAGCATTCAGATCACAGCATGGTGAGATTATAAATCAGTACACATTTTTGGAGGGCAGTGCCTCTCAAACTATAGTGTGCATAAAAGTCACACAAGGGATCTATTAAAATTCAGATTCTGACTCAGTAGGCCCAGGCTAAGACCCAAGAATCTGTATTTCTCACAAAAGATGGCAAGGATGACAGCTTAAGAAGCAATGTCCTAGAGAAAATTTAGCAATGTATATCACAAACCTTAAAATCTTCCAAACTTTTGGCCCAGTAATTTCCCATTTAATGATATATTCTAGGGACTAACAAGAAATACATAAAAACAAAATGCATCCAAAGATGTTTACCACAATATTACATCTACAATAACAGCCAGATACAACCTGAATATCTGACAATAGGAAAATTTCTAAATAAGTCAAGGTAAAGCCCGTTTGGTGAAAAAACAATGTAGTCATTAAATACCAAGTTCTTATAAGATGTTTGATGCTACAAAAAAATATTCGTGACCTGTGAAAAAAGCAAAATGCAAATTGGTATATCATATGTGATGTTTTGTGACAACTTGGCAGGTTATAGTACCCGGTTATTTAATCGAACCCTAGGTGCTGCTGTGAAGGTATTTTATAGATGTGGTTAGCATCTACAATCAATGGACTTTAAGGGGGTTATTCTCAAAAAGGTAGGGTGAACCTCATCTAATCAGTTGAAGGCCTTATGAGCAAAAACTGAGATTTCCCTAAGAAGAAGGAATTCTGCCTCAAAACTACAGCATGAACTCCTGCCTGAGTTTCCAGCATGCAGACCTGCACTACAGATTTTAAACTTGCCAGCCTCCACAATCATGTGGACCGACTCCTTTAAACTTCTCTTCTCATGTGTGTGTGTGCCCATATTGCTTAATATGTATACATGTGCATACGTGTATGTGTATATATATAATGTATCTATATCTATATGGGATATATGTGTATACACATATATTCTGTTTCTCTGGAAAACCCTGATAGATACAAAATATGATTCAGATTTTGTAAAAACAAAGCTAAAAAAATACAGAGATACTTCTTGACTTATAATAAGGTTACATCATAAACTTATCATAAATGAAAACATCCTAAGTCAAAATGCATTTAAGGCACCTGACCTACCAAACATCATAGCTGAGTCTGGCCTTCCTCAAACGAGCTCAGAACACTTAGCTGGCACACTAGCCTACCGCTGGGTGAACCCGCTAACACAATGCACATCAGCTCTTTACCCCCGTGAGGGTGGGGCCGACTGCGAGCTGTGGCTGCCTGCTGATGCCCTGATCAGGACAGAGTATGCTACCGCACAGCCCTGCCCAGGAGAAGACCGACATCCGGAATTTGCGGGGTGGATGAGGATCACTTTCACACCATTGCAAAGTTGAACAATCGTAAGTCAGGGACCATCTGAATGTGCATAAATTACACTGAAAAAGCTTGGGTCCCATCACTGAATATATATTATGATTCTAACTTTATCATTAAAATATTAGATATATGAATAATGAGAAGGAAGCACCCAAATATAAACAGTGAAAAGACAATTGTTTCTTTTAATGTTTCTGTTTATACTTAATATTTTTTTCTAATTTTTTTCCCTATCAGTATGTGTTAAATTTATAATCAGGAAAAATGTAATTACAATGATTTGAATTCAGCAAAGCAATTCCAATGTCCACCAAAAGGTATATTGTGCAATTTTAAGCAACCTGGAGAACAGAATACCTTTCTTTACTGTCTCACCTGCTACGCAAGTCAAACATCGTGTTCTTGGTCTTTCCTCCGGACCTGGCCCAGCCCCACCTTTTTTGTGTCCCGTTCTGCTTCCTGCCCCTTCCTTCACTCTCTTGAATGAAAAACCCACTTCGTGGGTACGACAGTGACTTTTATTATTGCTGTTTTATAAGTGAGGAAAGTGAGGCTGAGAGAGTTTAAGTAGCTTGTACGTAGATACGCAGCTGGTAATGGACACAAATCCCTTCCGCTGTGGACCGTAAAACTAGGCACATGCGAGTGAGTCTCATTAATGCTCCTTCACAGCCAGTGTGAGAACCATGGTGATTGCATTATAGGTCTTCTGCCCGGCCTTCCGCAGCCTTCCTCAGTGACTGCAGACAACAGCTCCTGAAACTCTAGGAAAGATGAGGATGGCCTGGGTCTGGTCCCAGGACCAAAAAGGCTCTGTCCGGGCTCTGTCACATATCCAAAACATGCAGACCAAGGGCCCCCGATGACTCAAACTCCCCAGCTGGAAGCCAGCAGGGCCACCCGCACTGCCCCACACGGAGCACTTTCCACTCTCAGCGACCTCCCCAGTCCTCACCTAGTCATTGGCACAAGGCCCTGGCCAGCTGCCATCCCTGTACCTGTGAAGGGATGGCCCCACCATGGCCCCACCACAGAAGAATAAGGACACAAAAGCCATTCCCACTGCCTGGCACCTTCAAGTTCTTAGACTCCAGCACTGAGGGCCTTCCCAGTTCCTTCCTTCTGGGCCTGTCGAGACTGACAGTACTCTCCCATCCTTCTAGGACTGGACGCTTTTCCTGGGGCTCTGACACCCTCCTTGATATCCCCAGGGAAATGGGCCCTGCTCTACCAGCATCCCTGCAACAAAGGGGCTCATCTCCCCAAAACATGATCCCTTCACCCCCAGGCACTGGTGCCAAGGAATATCCTGCTGTAACACGCAACCCTAAGACCCAGCAGCGATTTAGGCTGGAACAACACCCAGTGTTGGCTGAACAAATGAGTAGACGTCCTACACATAGGCCACGACTGAGAAGTTAGGTAAGTCTCCTCCCTAAGCATTTCCCACTAATTAAGAAGAAAAAGAGAGCCATGTTCAGTGGTGAGCCACCTGGGTGCCTGAGGTACAAGTTTATAAAAAAAAAAGTTAAGACATTCCTGGAATAGTTGGAAACATAGTCCCAGCCAACTCAGGTTTCCACATACTGCTTCTGCTTCTTCCATGACTGGTTAAGTGTGTATTGGTCCCACTTCTGTCAGATGACAGCGCACTTGGTTAGCGGGGATAAAAAGGCACAGTCCTCTCTCTAAAGGGTGGTTTGGACGAACGTGTTTGCACCACCAAATGCTCAAGTTGCAAGGTGAAACTAGAGGCCACGCCACCGACCTGAAACCAGTCAGCTGACGGGACCCAGGAGTCAGCAGTCACGCCAGCTGAAACGTTGACACTAAACTAATCCTAGACGTTAGAGCTCCTTAGTGGGAACAAGTGATGTATTACAGTAACTAAGTTTTAACTCCTTTACTACGTTTTCCAAGACGTTGCTTAGTTCAGAAACTCACATGAAATAAAGATCTTGCATCCCTTATTTTGAATATAAAGAAACAGGCCTGGTGGCTGTATTTATATAAATACCAGTCTCTCCCCAGCCCCACTGCTTAGGATGGAACACGTACTTCAAGTACTTGGCTGATACCGACTGGGCGTCACATCAGAATTCCTCAGGCACAGTCGGGACGCTCAGCACAACAGTCGGGACGCTCAGCGCACTGGCCACGCACTGGGAGGGTGACGCACTCCTAGCATCAGCATGTGCACCCCTCAGGGAATCCGCCCCGAGGGTTAGGTAGTGCCCCTTCTCCCTCTAGGGGACTCATCGGGGCACTGCTCCCCATGCTGGAGACCTCAAAATCAAGGATTCAGGCAAAATTGGAAACCCAAGAGGATTCCTCCTGCCCTTTTTGCCTCCATTATGATTAATAGAAATGGCAGAGGACAGGGACAGGACGTAAAGGAGAAGGCAGAGTGGAGAAGGGATTTCGTAACAAAGCCTTTCGAGAGGCAGAGAGAAACGAAACCGAGAAAAGTAAACAGTGGGATGGGAGAGCTGCCTCACACTGGCCTCTGCAGAGAGGCAGCGGAGATGTGCTAATGAGGTCAGTGGCACGTTTTAGCACGAGATTTAATGTGCAGTACTAACCACAGGTTTGAGAGAGGGATTATGTTACAGAAAAATTACTATGAACATCAGAAAATGGATTTGGGTCTCTAGGACTGAATGGAGGCCCAGAATGGAGCTTCAACAGCTAAGTCACAAATTCCAGAAGGTGTTAAACCTTCGGACAGAAGGCCAGACTCAGGAGGAAAACAAGCTCCTTCTTAGATGTATTATCTGCAACAAAGCAGAATGTGCATGTCGGCATCTCTGAAACTACGAGGAAGGGAAATAGCTCATCACTTCACATTTATTGGGAGATTATTGTGTGCGAGGCTCAGTTCTATGTGACTGATATGTATTAACTCATCGTCTTGCATCATAAGAAAGGTACTAGTAATACTCCCACCTTGCCTTTGCAGAGAGTGGGAAACTACAGCACAGTGAGGTTAAGTACTTTTCAATTTTTCAGAAGTTACATAGAGAGTAAGAAAGAGCGATCCTGTAGAATTTCTTGTGACCAAGGAGAGAAGTGGAAATTAACTGTGGAGAACCCATCCAAATTGGTTAACGCGCCCCGAACCCTTGTCATCTGAGCTGCCATCTGCCGCTCCGTATCCACGCTCCGCCACGCTCTGCCAGTAGATGAGGTCAGGGAGTGTATTCCCTGACACCCTCCCTATGGTGCCATGAGTGGGCAGCGGCTCTTCTCCGACAGCTTTCTCCCCGGCTGCTGGTCCACACCCCATCTCCTTGCCCCTTAGGCCCGAGGGTAGTGACTTTACCTGCTGGTGTCGCCCTGGGGTGCTTCACCTTCCTAGGTTTTCTCCAGGCCCTTTGCCCAGGCCCCTTCACCACTCTACTCAGTGACCCCATGGAGTGTGCCAACTGCGCCTGCCAGGACCTCAACTAATATAGGACAATGTGAGCATTTTATGTGCCTTTTTAATCCCTACCTCAACCCTCCTGGGTGGCATTATCACCTTTATTCTATAGTTGGGGACCTTGAGAGCCATGGTGGGTTGGCACATCTAACTAAAGTCACAGAGTTGAGTACATGGCAGAGTCTGGGTCAGACACAGGCGGGTGCACTCCCGTGTCTACACTCTCCTTAACTCCTGTGTGCTACGGCCCCTCCAACCTGAATTGTGCAAAATGTCTTCACTTACTGCGCTGTCTCGATTGTCCTATTCTATAGTAGGAGAAAGAAACAGTTCTAAGGCCATTGGAGACTTGGCCTGTGGTCATGGTTTCCCAATCCTCCTGCTCCCCAAGGTCACTGGTCTACCACTGAGCAGAAAGGAGAGCTGGTGGTACACAATCGCATTTCAAAAACCAACTGTATAAATATGGGCTATCATTCCCATTTCCCAGATGAGTCTGTACCACAGCACAGTGGTCCCCAGCTTCTGAAGATTCGTGACGAATGCGAAATCAATGCCACAGAAGCTGGGCTGGCTCCAGCATTTTCTATGGTCTATTATGAGCTGCAAAACACTGTTTGCAAGAGGTTACTAGCAGCTTCTTGAAAAACGAGATCCCCATAGGCAAAAAAAAGTTTTAGAGAAAGCATATGGTATATCTCACTTTGCTGCTACCTTGGAAATGTGGAGAACATACTGAGCTTTAATATCAGGAACAGAAGCTCCTTTAACCTAGCTTTTTCCAAACTAATTTGAACATAGTGTACTTTTTGTGGACACTTATTAATAGCTTTCCTAAATATAAAATTAGATAAATGTTCATTCTAAATTCTCTTAATGTCCACATATTTTAGCTAGTTAGAATTATTTGCCTATAAAGTCACTATATATTCCAACTATAGTCCTTTGCATTGCTTAAGAATGCTTGCCCACCAGGAAGGGGCCCCGAGGCTTGTTAAGGTGGACACCACTGCCCCACCCCCGACGCTACCCTCTGCCACTGGCACACATTTGAACGGGTGCACTTCAGGGTACACTGGCAAATCAGTGTCATATTGATAAATATCTCCTACTGCTATTAAAGAGCACACAAGTGTTCAAAAAATCTCTTTAGGGGGAATATGGGTCGACATTAGTGCCAGACTTCAGCCCAAACTTCCCTCGTCATGCCATTGCCCTTGCGTCGCCCACACGGCTAGAACAGCACACAGCACGCAGCACGCAGGTAACTGTTTGTGTTCAGGCATCTAGAATTTCCTACGGTCATCCAGATTTCAAAAATGCTTCCCACTTGCTCCGTAATTAACAAAAATACATCAGAAATTCCAACGGATCCGTAGTTTCCAGAATTGATCCATTCAAGCCGGTATGTAATACTTTTACATCAAGCTCAAATTGCACAGGGAGAAAAAAAATGAGAACAAGGGAAAGAAAAAGAGGAACTATATTGCTAAAGAAATAACTGGAAACACTCAGGAGAAGTCCCTATCCCTAAAACGTTTGGGCTGCTGTCACAAAATAGCGCAGCCTGGATGGCGAAAAAGGACAGCTCTGGAGGCTGAAGTCCAAGATCAAGGCACTAGCACGGTGTGCCCCTCTCCTGGGCTCCTAGCCAGCACCCTGTCATGGTGTCCTTACCTGGAGGAAAGGGGCAAGGGCTCTCTCTGGGGCCTCTTTTATGAAGGCCCCAATCTACCCAATCACCTCCTGAAGGTCCTGGCTCCTCACACCCTTGCTTTAGGGGTTAGGATTTCAACATACGAAGTCCGAGGGGACACAAACAATCGAACGATAGCAGTCCCATAGACTTGGCTACATTATTGCCACACAGTATAAAGACAAGGACCGTCAGGGTCCTATAAAAGCTGTCCCCAGTTGTGGCAACCAAGAAAAGGGGAGAGACCTAGACAATGGTGATACCACACGTCAATATGTAGACTTTATATACAGATTTGCTTGGCTTTCAATTTAAAGTAGTTTGAAATCTGTTCAAAGTAAGATAATTTTATTCTAGTATCCAACTGAGTCTAAAGCAAAAGAGGAAATACAAATGGCTACATGCATGGAAACTGTTCAACCTCACCGGTAATCAAATAAATTAAAAACAATTAAGGTTGTTTCCATTAATTAAATTATAATAATGAATGCAGAAAAGGATATAGTTAAACAGGAACTCTCATACTACTGCTGGGAGCATATTCTGGCCCAACTCTTTTAGAAATGTGGTAATATCTATTGAGAAATTTAAAAGACTTCATATTGTTTGACTCAGTAATTTTATTCTAGGAAACAATATTAAAGACGGAAAAAGAATTGTACTGAAACTGTTTACCATAGTATTTTCATCAGGGAAAATAACTAGAAATGTACCAAACTCCATGATAAAGGGAATAGCTTGGTAATCTAGGGTACCTATTTCAAACAGAATATTATTATTATATTATAGCCATTAAAAAATTATATGCAAGAATTGTTTACAGTCACATCGTGACAGGAAATGCAGTGAGAAAAAAGAAATGTGGATATGGACCAAAAATAAACCTCAAACAGAATCACTGGAAATCAGCATGCTGAAATGCAAACAGTGCTTACGGAGGCAGCGTCCTTGTGGCGTGATTCACAGACCAGCCCCAGGCTGAGAGCTGTGTGTCACCTGCCTACCATGACAGAGGAGAGAGTAACTTTATGTACACATTTAGAAACTTTAAGTAGTTTGGTATTACTGTGACATCCAAGTGCATGTCCACAGAATTGTGTAGTTGCCATCAAGGGTACGCACCAACTTCAGTGCCATCAAATATGAGCGCAAAGTTACAGGTTACGTGAGCTGCGTAGTAGCCACACACAGTAGGACAACACAGCCCACAAAGGATTAGAAATAAAAAAGAACTGGCCTTTCCTCTAGACCACTGATCTCGGTGGTAGCACTGCACAAATACTTTTATCTTCCTCTTCTATATTTTCCAATTTTTAATAATGCTATATTGTTATTATTATAAGAAAAAACAATATATTTTATTTTTCTTTTAATGCAAGCAAAAACAGGAAAATAAATGCCACTTGACTGCTATATCTTTGGAAAACTTTCCTAGACTAATGTACAAACAGATACTGAGAGGCAGGACGACGTCGTGGTTAGGAAAGTGTGTTCTAGAGCTGACAACCCGGGTTTGAATCCCGGCTCCTCCGCTTACTTCCTGACTGTGGGCCAGCTGCTCAGCTCTCTGTGCCCCGGTTTATTCACGCATGAGACGGGGGCAATAAAACTCATCACGCAGCTACTGATGGGGTCTGGCCGGATGAAATGAATGGATGTCTATAAAACCCTGAAACACAGTGAAAAATGTTCACTAGCATGATTACAAACCATGGATGAGGGTGGAGTCACAACCAGGCCACATTTCCCAAGTTTTTATTTGCAAAATGGGTCAAGAGAAATGGTAGAAATAATAGTAAAATAATAGCAAGTAATATTAAGTGCTTTCTGTGTGCCAGGTTCCATGCTAAGCACTTGATATGAATTAGCTCTAATTACCATGAATAACCCCGGAAATTGGTACTACGTTATTCTTCATCTCCGTTTTGTAGAGGGAAACTGAGGTGCAGAAAAATGAAGAGACTTGCTCAGGGTCACCAGACTGTTAGAGGTCTGTTTTCCTCCAGGGCATGGACTAGACCCTGCACCCCTTGAGAGCAGAAATGTACTGTCTTGTCCCCAGAGGAGGCCAGGGTCACCAGCCTATTCAAAAGACTTGGACAAAAATAAAAAAAATTCCAGGATTCACTTCCAGCCAGGGCCCTCACTGGGCCCCCACACCCAGCCAGCAAACAGCAGCTGGCCTTCCTCTGCAGCCTGGTTGGTGTTGCTCTTAGGGAGTGATTTAAGTCCCAAGGAAGGCAGCTTTTGGAATGTAACCGGAGGATACAGGGGTTTGTGAGTCACTCCATTCCCCCTCCTCGCTGGGGTCCTGGACACAATTTATCATCTCCGTCACCAGGTTTTCTGTTCCTGGTTGGCTGGGGGTTGGTGGAGCAATCATCCCTAAAAGGAAGTCAGTCTGTTAACAAGTCCCATCTCTCCCTGCCAAAGGGACTGGAGGCAGAAGGAAGGACACTGGCAGGACCCAGCTGTTTCCGGGCCTGGAGGAACTCAAGGAGGCAGAAAGAACTAGGCCGGGCTGGCGGAACGCTTGTGACGCTGGCTTCGGACATCTGCCGGGGGATGCTCTTCTGTGACTTTCTGCACCAGTGAGAAATCTGGGCCCTCTGCAGCAAACGGCGTCCATTCCAGAAAAGTGTGGAATCTCTAAATACTCATCCTGACAGCTGAAGGGAGAAAACAAAAGTCCTCCTTCAGAGAACAGGAGGCCTGGGAGTGGGCAGACAGTTAAGAACACACAGGATTTTGCCTTGAAACCCAGAACTTTCTGTCTGTACCAAAAGCCCAAAGAATTCAAAGCCTAAAAATCTGTGGCCAAGGAAAAAGCATTTCCAATAAAATTAAAGATCAGGATAATTTTTAGTTTCCACCCTCTCTTTTCAAGAGTTTTAAAATTTGGGTAGGCATTTTTCTTCCTTCATATTTCCTTTTTGAAGGGCAACTTGGTATTATCCAACAAAATTCGAACCCAACTTTTGACTCAGAAATTCCGCCTCTAAGAATTTACTGGACAGACAAACAGGTGTAGGATGTTTTTATTTGTTTGTAAGTATGTTTAATGCAGCATTGTTTGGCGTAGCAAAACACTGCCAAAATAATCAAATGTTCATTAATACAGAATTGGTTAAAGTTAGCTATCGCACACACAGGCAAGGCATAAAGCAGTTTAAAAGATGAGGTAAAACAGCGCTGGCTGGTGTGGCTAAGTGGATTGAGCACTAGCCTGAGAACCAAAGGGTCATGGGTTTGATTCCCAGTCAGGGCACATGCCTGGATTGTGGGGCAGGTTTCCAGTTGTAGGTATGAAAAGGCAACCACACATTGCTGTTTCTCTCCCTCTTTTTCTCCCTCCCTCTCCCCTCTATAAAAATAAATAAATAAAATCATTTTTTAAAAATGAGGTAAATCCATGTGTGAAAGATACTCAAGATGAATAGGTATGTGGAAAATATAAGCTGCTGAACACTCTTGACCATGGTATTCCAGCTGTAAAAAAACAGAACAAGTACATACACTTGCAAAATAGAACATTTCTGATACTGTGCCATTATAATATTATTATATGTTATATTATTACTATTATTATTCCTATTACAATAGGCTACACTATTATCTCTTAAAACCTGAGAGCAAAAAAGGAGAAAGAGGCCCTTACTTTTCGGTTTATTTTTCCGGCCTCTTCAATTTTTTTATATAAACATAAGCATTTTCAGTTAAATTAAAGCAGAAGTGACAATCTCAACTGGCTAAATGTAAGAGGTGGGTTTGGTGACAGCAAAGACACAGTTCTTCCTCTAGGACATGGGCCGTGTCTGCCCGGGGCTCATGTCCACGGAATGCCCAGTGAGGATCAGGGTCCTGCTTTAAGCACTTCGCAAGCACCAATTCCTTTCACCATCACGACAACCCTCTGAGCTGGTCTGAGTAGCATCCTATTCTGCATAAAAGGAAGCAGGGTCTGGAGCGACTCATGAGCTTGTCCCAGAGCACACAGCCAACTCGCGGTGGGACCCAGCAGGCTGGCGGGATCCGGAACGCAGAGACCTCCCCATTTATTGAGGCTGCGTCTCAAAAAACGTTTGTTGAATAGACAGATCAGAAAACCAATACCTTTTTGACTACAGAATAAGTAAATTACTAAACAGTTACTATTGTACTGTTTATTCGCCATTGTTAATAATTACTGATGCATGAAAAATAAACACCTCAGAACAGTCAGCTGTGTTACAGCAGGAAAAGCATCGGACGTTAGTATGAAGAAACTAATTGAAACCCCTGCTCCACTTAGTAGCTGAGAGACCTTGGGCAAGTCACTTCCCTCTGAGCCTCAGTGTTCTACCCCATAAAATGGGGACAACAGGACCTTCTGGGGTTACTGTAGGGATGAAATGTGCCACCCTATATGAAAGCCCTAGGTGCTTGACATATGTTGAATACGTGTAAAAATGGGAAAAGACGTTGAGGATGAAATAAACTATGTTCAGAGCAGTGCCAAGCACAGCCCATCTTTCTCAGTCTGCTGGGTTTTAAAAGGGAATTAAAAAACTTGTATTTATATAGACTCCAATAATCTGAGGAGGAAATCAGGGTTTTTAATTGTTCTGATCTTGCCTCTAGAATATTGATTTAGGACATTTAATACCATCTCCAAATGCCATGTTTAATTTGCATCGGGTCAGAAGCCGGGCTGCTGAGCGTTGGCTGTTGATTTTAGGCAGGGACTCGGGAGAGCCTGTGGCCCACCTTCCTCCTGGCCGGGGGCCAGCCCAGAGCTGGCTTCACCTGGGACTCAGAAGAACTGGCTGGCTAAGGAGGCCAAGTCTTTGATGGATTTTCACTGTTTAATTAAAGTGCAGCTGGGGCCTGGGGCCGTGCTGTACCTTTCAGCAAGATACTCATCGCGGGTTGCACAACTAGCCTGTGCTGAGGCCACTTGGCCAGGGCACAGCCCACACTCTGGCCTGGTCTCCACCTCACTCAGGAAGCCCGTGCTCCAGCCTTTTGGAGTCCCCAGGGCTCCTCTTCGAAAGCTTAATTCTTCTAAATGCTGCCTCCGGGGTTACCTCAGGATTAGAATTCAAAAACTGGCCAGTGGCTCCCAAACAGAGTCCCCAACACCTGCTTTACAAAGCAGGCTGTTCAGCTGTCCTTTGGCAAATATGTCCTGTTCTCTGAGCCCACCCACATCACTTCACATACTCTCCAGGCAGCTATGAAAAGACTATTCATTAAGGTCTACATCATCAGAGTCTTCTCTTTTATTAGAAATATGGAAAATTTCAAATATGCCCCAAAGTAGAGGCACTACAGCAACCATGCTCCATGGACCCATCATCACTCGACAACAGTAAGCAACGCGTGGCCACGTCCGTCCGTCTACACCTCGCCCCACACGGCAGCACGTGAGGGCAACCCCAGGCATTTTATCACATGGTCCTCGAACATTTCAGGATGCATTTTGAAGAGATAAGGACCCCCTTTTTTTTTTAAACAAACATAGCCACACAGCAATTCTCTCACCCTATAAATTAACAATGATTCCTGGATGTCACCAAATCTCCAGTGAATGTTTCCATATTCCAGACCGTGTCCCAAATGACTTGATTTGTTTGAACTCAAACAAGGCCCTGGCTCAGTTGCGGATTGTGCCTCTGGTGGCTTTCTTTTCTCCCCTTTCTTTCAATCCCCCGCCCAGCACACTGGCTCCTTGTGAAAACATGCATGGCCCGAGACACCTCTGCTTCCATGGCCGTGGACACGTAACCTAGTTCTCTGCTTCGGCTTCCTCAGCTGGGAAGTGGACAGGATACAAATTCCCTATCTCACAGGGTTATGGTGAGAATTAAATGTAATAGAATGTATAAAAAGCTTAGAACGGTCTGGCACAGCGTGAACACCCAGTTAATTAGTTCTCGTGGTTACTCTTTTCTGAAAGGCGGTGCACAGCATCTGGGCCACCAAATACAGTTACATACGGGAAGAAAACTGAGTAAAAGCCTGTGCAATTCTCCACATTTTTCTCAGACCTTGAGCTACTGTTCACAGTGAGGTGGTAGAATGTATTAGTGAAGTGCAAATCTCTAGAGCCAGACAGCTCAGGTTCAAATCCCATGTCTTCCACTTGTGAGTAATGGCAGAACGATGCATGTATTTTCCAAAACTCATTTCCTTTCCCTCTGGGCAGACAACTAAGTTATGTTTCTTGGCCTCTCTTGCACACAGGTGTGCCCACATAACTAAGTTCTGGCCAGGGGTAAGCGAACAGAAGTGATCACCATCATGTCTACGCCTGGAGCATAAAAACCTCCCAGTGCAGTTTTGTTCTCTTTCTCACCCACCATCTGATTGGCAAGGGCTCAGAATCTGCAGGAAGGCAGAGCCATAAGATGAAAGGGGCCCAGGTCCCTGAATGACCAGGTAGAATGCAATCCAACCAAGAACGATGCCACTGGGTTCTGCTATCAGCAAAAATTAAACTTTTTATTGTGGTTAGCTTCTTGGGGTTTATCGGTTAGAGCAGATAAATTATAATATTACCTTAACTGGTACATTACCCTTGACCTTGGGCAAGTTACGTGGCCTCTCTAGCCTCCACTTTTGCCATTGGTAAAGGGGCAAAGATGCTCATAAAACCTATTCCATGGGGTTGTAAGGAAGATCAAATAAGTTGATACATATAAAGCCACATTCCCTGGCCCATAATAGCACAGCACAAGGGCTCGCCCCTTATGTCATTTTCACCAGTGTTACAATTGCTATTTGAAAAGTCATAGCATATCATTAAGAATTTCTACATTTCACTTAAATTTTTAAATTGATCTTACAGAGAAAGGAAGGGAGAAAGCGAGACTTTGATGTGAAAGAGAAATATCGATGGGTTGCCTCCCATACACACCCCAACCAGGGATCGAACCCACAACCTAGGTATGTGCCCTGACCAGGAATCAAACCCACAACTTTTTGGTGTACAAGACAACCCTCCAACCAAATAGCCACCTAGATGGGGCTCTACATTTCATTGAAATGTACAAGCTTTCAATTTTTTTCACTTCCTGGTATGATTTTTTTTTTAACAATTTGGGGCTAAAATTGTATTGCAGCCAAATAATTTCCAATTTAATAATGAAAGCCAGTGGGATAATAAGATTATGACAATTTGCTTAACAGGAAATATTTCAGGAACACAGTCATTCTGCGGAATAAAATTCACCTAATACAAGATGCAGCATGTCTCCGGTGCTCCCAGCCAATGTTTAAAAAAAAAAATGGGAGAAAGAGACTTGCTCAGCATGCACCTTTCTGGCTTAGCAGCCAGAGCTCTCATCATGCTCGGGGCTGAGGAAATGCACACTGATCTCTACGGAATTTTAAAAACAATGCCCAGATGATCTACACAAAAAGACACTCAACATCATTAACCATCAGGGAATCACAAACGACCACCACCCTTGACACCCACTGGGATGGCCTCCATCAAAAAGACAGAGAACAGCAAGTGGTGATGAGCCTGCGGAGACACTGGACCCCTCATCCACTGTGGGCAGGAACGGGAAATGGCTCAGCCACGGGGGAACCAGCCTCACAGGCCTTCAAAACGTTGAACCTGAAGTTACCATATGACGCAGCGATGTCACTCCTAGGGGGCTACCCAAGAGAAATGAAAACATACGTCCACACAGAAACTTGTACTGGAAAATTCATAGTCACATTATTCTTAAAGGCCAAAAAGTACAAATAATCCAAATGTCCATCGACCGATGAATGGATAAAAGGAATGTGGCATACTCATATGATGGAATATTTTTCAGTCATAAAAAGGGACGAACTACTGACACAGGCTACAGCACAGATGAAACTTGAAAATACAATGGTAAGTGAAAGAAGCCACTTACAAAAGGCCACATATTATTTGATTCCACTTACATGCCATGTACAGGGCAGGCAAATCTAGGGACATAGAATATAGATCGTAGAATATAGATTAGTGGTTACTTGGGAGTCAGGGAATGGGGACAGAAGTGGAATGACTGCTAATGGGCACAGGGTTTCGTTTGCGGGTGATAAAAATGTTCTAAAATTGGCTGTGTGAAGGGTTGCACAACTGGGAGTGTACTAAAAAAATCATTGAATTTCACAGTTTAAATGGGTGGACTGTATCTCAATATAGTTACAGTACTTTTTTAAAGTGTGTACTCCTCCATTTGGCTCAGATGTTTCCTCCGGACTTGAGCTGCCGTCAGAAAGCAGAGCATGTCCCCACCTTATCAGAAGCCTTTGGGAACTCAGTGCCCTGTGTGAAAACCCGGGTACATCTCTGTGTGCAAGTGACAGTCCTGTGACACATGCACGCTAATGAGCCTGGAGCTCAGGAGAGAGGTCGTGGCTGCAGACGTGGCTTGGGGAGGTAACAGCACACCCAGGTAGGACATGAAATTGTCATCCACACTCCCACAGAAGCTGACAACCCATTGATACCAAAGCTGCACACACACAGCTGTCTGACACCAGGATGTGAGCAAGGTTGTGTGTCTTGTCTTTTTTTTTTTTTTTCCATAAGGAGCATAAGCTAGACCATGAATCATACGTCCCAAAATCAGTAATACTGAAAGGGCTAGGTAACTGGGAGTCCACATTACTTAAATTGATGTCCTATCATTTGAAAAGCTGACATTTAGGCCCTACCAACTGAATGACAATTGCTATCCATCCAATTCATGGCCCTGGACTCCTGTTTCCCACCTGCCCTAACACCAATTTAAGCAATTCTGAACTTTGATCTTCACGGCAGAATGTCTCTGATGTATTGAAGTGTCAAGTCCCAACTGTGCTAACATCCACCCCTGGCAGGGCCATTATAAGGTGTGAAATCTGGGTGCCCATCACTCTGGCCAAGTTCAGCACAGTGACAATCAGAAGGAACAAATCAATCTGCCTCTCCACAGTCATCACGGGAACCCTGTAATTTACCATAATGACAGGCATGGAGGAAATGCAGGGGAAGGGATCATTTGTTCTCTGGGCACTTGAGGTGCTGGAGGGGCTACTGAGCCCCCTAAGAGAGGCCTTGCAAGCCTCAGCTAAGAGACAGTTGCTACTCCTTGCAAAGGGCATGCAGCCCGAGTTGCTTTAAATGGAATTGTGTTTGATGCAGACAATCCATTCCTGCAGCCCCTGCTTCTCCCAGCTATCGTGATTAACTACCTGTCCTCGGCAGATCTGCCACACCAGGCTGGGAGCCAGGAGGAACTCAGCCTTATGGTAAACAGGAAAACCCTTCCCCACTGGGTGGGGAGTTTATTTCCAAGCCTGGAATGTATGGGGCTGGGGTGAGAGAGGCAAGCCCTAGGTTCCCATGTGGGCATTGGCCGCCTTCCCACCTACCTCCATTCTGTGGGGCGAGGGTGTCCTGAGTCCACCCCAGTACTATGGGCTGCCATGGCCTCTCACCTGCTCAGCTAGGATCCTGACGTGCCTGCTAAGTTAGGACAGCTTCTGTCCCCAGGATTCTGCATCTGAGACCCCACCCTAGACTCAGATGAACCTCCCTGATTCAGGACCCAGATACCCAACAGATGCCAAGAGTCTCTACACCCTGATATCTCAGGGCCCACCTCAGTGAACCTGGAGTGTCCTGTGCCTACACTAGTGACTGGGGCTGCAGACCCTCCTTCAGACTCAGTTTGCCTCCCCACAGGGGTCCCCAGTGTGCCCCACAGCCAAAACCACATTGGCCAAGACAAAAACTGCTTTAGGAACAACTGTTTTGAATGGAGACATTAGCGCAATACTGCAAATGGAACATTAATTATTCAACTGATGAATGCACCTTGGAAAAAAACAAGTGCAGAGCCTGCCCCTTGGTGTCACTGGAAGCCCTGACACCCTCTTCTATGTCACTGAGGGAGCAAAACAGGCCAGTAGCCTCGCCCCTCCACAGTCCAACCTCACCCTCACCCAGGACATCTGCTGTGTTTTCATGAAGGACTTCATTTACAGCTCCACAGTGTCAGGCTGTGTTTCTCACCGTGCAGACGAGGGGAGTTGCCTCTAGATGTTGAAGGAGATGAGGGAGTGAGTGAAGGGAATGCATATGATTCATCGATGAAACAAACGGCCTCGACACAGCACTCCCAGGGAGGGCGTCTGCCTCCACGGGTGACTCCCCAGAAACACTCCCTGGGGTGCTTGGCATGATAATTGCATGCTCCAGCTGGCTCAGATCCATCCTTAGGAGATGAAATAAGACACCTGACTACTGACTCCTAACGCAGGTTGAGGAAAACAGCCCCTGAGGTATGCCAGACAGGTATGAGTAAGTATATGTATTCCCAGAAGACTTAGGCATCACAAAGGTATGGTTGGACAGTTATGTGGTTTACCAAATGGCAGCATGTTAGAATTCTGAGACAAGGACATTAAAACCATACTGAGTATAATTTGACTTCTGGACTCAGAAAGTACTTT
The DNA here is from genome assembly GCA_004024845.1 of Tonatia bakeri. Classification (NCBI taxonomy): domain Eukaryota; kingdom Metazoa; phylum Chordata; class Mammalia; order Chiroptera; family Phyllostomidae; genus Tonatia; species Tonatia bakeri. Next base: position 72,017 of record PVIA01001432.1, read on the forward strand.
GGCATCTTTCAGTGTGTCAATGCTGTCATTATGAGCAACTGTCACATTTATACATAGGACTTTAAACACACTAGGGCTGTCTGTGGCATTCTCTAGATGTTGCTTTTCTACAAAATAAAATCACCACATCAGCTTGCAAACAACAACAACTCACTCTGCTAAAATCCAACTAAAACGCAGACGGCTCCCCAAATCCTGCCCTTGCTCTTGTCGACCTGAAAGTTCTTCCGGCTCCAAGAACCTTGTCTCCTAAGGGTCCCTCAACCCTGTGAACCTGCAGCTGTCCAGGTAGCACTTAGCCCACTGTCTTCCAATTCCCTCCCATTTGCCTGTGATTACCACGTTGGATGGCACGCCCAAGAATTCATAACTTGGGAGGTAGGAGGAAGTGATCAAAGGACGGAGGGACTTCTTGACCAAACTCCCACTAGGTCCACTCCAGTAGGACAGGGAGTGGTGGCCGGGACGCCCAGGGGAGCCTCAAGGATGACCACTGCCAGGGTGGCCACAAGCTGGGCTCTGCCATAAGGAAGAGCAGGCAGTGGGGGCGACACATGGAGCCCGTGTGGCTGGAAGGGCGGCTATGGAAAATGTTCTGAAGTCAAGACCTGCCGGTGCCAGCACTCACTCTGACCACGTTACTGGCCGTAACGGCAATCTGCACTCTCCCAAGGCCTCGCCTGCCCACCCCACCCCTTAGGTGACCTGGTGGTCCTGCCAGCCAGGAGCAAACAGAAACTTTCAGCCTCACAATGTTGGTTTTCCTTCCAAAGAAGGTATGAGGAAGACCACTCAGACAGAAAGCAGTAATTTTTCCCTTATTATCAGCTACAAACTATTGGTAGTAAGCAAGCCTTTCACCCTGAAACAACACTTCTGGGGCTCCATGTATGAGAAATTATTCTGAATTTTTTTTAAAAAAAGTTTTAGGCAGCATTATTTCTAGAAAAAAAAAAAAGGAACCATAAGAAATGGTTAAATGAATAGGACATTCACTTGACAGAATACTATGCACCTATACAAAATACATTTGATAAGATTAGTACAACATGAAAAATATTTACCGTATAATAATAAATGAAAAATTATGCAGAATATTTATCTATTTAATATGCATGGTATACTCACAATTATAAAAAAGAAAAAGTTATAATAAAGAGAAAGAATAGAAAGAAAGAAATCAAAATTCTAATGGTGATTGTCTTTGGAAGTTGGTACTTTCGAGATTATTTTGTTTTTTGATTTTGCCATAGACTCTGTAAGCATGGGCTAATTTTATAATGGGGAAAAAAAACTTTCATTAAAAAAAAATCAGGTGCAAAGTGTTAAGTCGTTCAGAATATTTCTGATTAAGTTCATTGCTTCTACCCATGGCCTGATGTTTCCCTGACACTGGTTTGAAGGGAAAATACAGATGCTAGTCAAAAAGCTTGTTTTTTCTAAGGCTTGGGCAGACTGGTGCATTCCAAGCAAATAGAGTTATCACTTAGTAAATGCTGGTAGGATCAGATTTTAGGGGAGTCCTATAGCAAACCACCACGCAAATGTGTCCCAGGCGTGAGCAGAAACCAAGCAGCTGCAATGAGCACAGTGAGGCAAAGCTCAGCGAAGGCATGGCCCCCGAGCTATCCTCTCCTTGTGGCAGGTTCTTCTTCCTGAACAAGGGATAGCTGCAGGGATGGGGCTCTCTTGCTAAGGAGTCATGATAGTGGCCCTGCTCTGCCTGACTCAGATTTCCCTAACTGTGTAGGGAGTGAGGAAATGAAGCGGAGTAGAGTTTCGGTCTGCCCATTTCTCGTCTCCCCCAAACTCTGGAAGAGGCTGTTTCACCTCAGTCCTTGGGCATCACTCTACCATGATCACGCACGATGCCATTTCTGCAAAGCAAGCTTTTCTGCATGAAAACAAAGAACGCTGGCCTGGACACGCGGTGTCCTCACCACCCTTGACCAGCGGGTCTCCTTGCAGGCTCACTGCCACCCCTGCACAGTCACATTCCAGGACCCAACCTCTGGTCTCAGGGGCCTATGTGTGCTTGTCAAACAACAGGGCTAAGTGATAATGGCTTCTCACAAAAGGTAAAATGATTCCTGGGCAAGGGAGGAGGCAGTTTTGTAAAACACACACACACACACACACACACACACACACACGACTAGCAGTTGGCATCAGGGGACTAGACACATCATCTGAGGTTAGAACACAATTTGAAGTAAGTGGGGCACCCCCTCAGTAGGAATAAAAAGCCTGATGGTGATTCAGGCAGTTAGTTCAGAACCATTCTGAGGGCACCTGGTAAGACCCTGCTGCGGTGCTAGGCCCTCAGGCAGGACACAGACGTCAGCAGAACACACTCACCCCTGTCCTCCTGGAGTCTACGGGGAAAGGAAAGGGAAGGATGAGGGCCAGGGGCTAAGCCCCTTGTCCTGAAGGCTCTGGGCCTCAGGCAAAGCCCTCATTTGGATTTCTTACTGATTTTGGCCTACAGAACACATTGAAAATTTAACAGGATGTTTACAACTTTTTAAAGAGTATTTTATTTTCATTTCATTTTTAAACGTCTTTTAGTCTTGAAATTGTTGCAGCGCTTTCCCCAAATGTGTTCTTTTGTCCCTGACAGCGAGTGGAGACTTTGGATGCTCACAGATGTTTACGTGAGGACCTCAGCCCTCGCCCTGTACTAATGGCTAAAACATAATTACGGACTGCACTTGTTAACCAAATAGAGATATTCCATGAGACAAGGAGACTGATTCCTAATATGGAGGTGTCCTTGGGCCGGGGCCCACTTATCCTGGCTTCCATCTCCTCCTCCCGACACAGAGGTGCCTTCATTAGCGGAGGAAAGAAAGAGGTCTTTGTGATGATGTCATTCCCAGACCACCCCACACAGACAATAAAACCGAATTTGAGAGAAGCCTGGTGAAATGAGAGTGCAGAAGTCACAGAATACCAGCGTGGCAAGGGTCCCCTGAGGTTATTTAGCCTAATCCCTGATGTTAGAAGTGGGCAAAAGGAAAGAGACTTGTCTAATATTACACAACCATTCAGTGGTGGGCTATTTTCACCAGGGTAAACACAGGGAAACTTACTCCATAGAAATTCCAATATCATTTTGTGTTCAATATTATGGGAGGCAGGAGGGCTGCTGGAGGAGGGGTTTCACCATCGTGTGGGACACACATGCCCACAGGCGGCTGTGGTGCAGTGTGGCTGGTGCCACCGCAGGGGCAGGGACAAGGTGGTGTGGTGCCACAGAGAAGGAAGCGTCTCGCTCCTCCTGGTGGGGCTGCCGACGGCATCACGCAAAAGGGGAAATTTCAGACTTGGGTCTTAGTGACTGAACAGGAGTTTGTTGAACAGAGAAGGGAAGATGGTCATCCCAGAAGTACGGAACAGCATGTGTAAACGTTCAAACACATGGGAGAGCATGATGTGTCTGGGGAATAAAAAGTGGCTTGGCGTGGTTAACATGGAGGTTTCCTAAAAGCAAAGTAGAAGAGATTAGAGGTGTTGAGTGCCGTGCTAAGAAGTCTGTCCTGGGAAGATGTTATCTTTGTCCGAAAAAAACGACATACTGGCAAAAGGATGAAAGGTGGACTGAACAAAAAAGGGCCAGGAGAGGGAAACCAGTGGGTGGATGCCGCATTATTTCGGGTAGAAAATACAGTAAATATTTTACAAATAAACAATCTCAAACATGACAAAGAGCACTTATGAGGCCCCAAATTAAGGCAGCAAAACTCAGAAGGCAGAATGAGCAGGGCTTCGTGAGAGATGATGGGTGTAGGGATGAAAGGAATGGGGGGCAGGGAGCAGGCGGCCAACGCCAGCCGGCCTGCCATCTATTTATGCTCAGCCTGGGGGCGGGGGTAAGAATAGGTTTCACATTTTTAAATGGCTGAAAAAAGAACACAAGTACATGGATATTTTGTGACACATGAAAATTATCTAAAATTCAAATTTCAGTGCCCATAACTGAAGTTCTGTTGGAATGCTGCCACGCTCGTTCATTTATCTATCATCTGTGGCAATGAGGGCAGAGCTGAGGAGAGGCCAGAGGGTCAGCAAAGTCTGAATAAATAAAGCCTATTTATTATCTGCCCATTAAGAAAAAGTCACTGACCTCTGAAATAAAGGATGACCACAACAGTTCAACCTTGGGCAGCGGGTGGGATGCCGGAGGAGTAGAAGCCCATTAGGCAAGTGGGACAAAAAATTCCATCAAGGGCTTGCCGAGTTTCTGGATCCTGTGACACAGCCAGGAGACGGTGGAAAGATGTATCTGGACTATAGGTGAAGATCAGGATTTGGAATCATCAATGGGTAGATTCTAGGGCATTGAAGCTATGGCAGTAGATGAGGTGGTAATACACAGGAGAAAAAGAAACAGAGAAAAACAGGAAATGCTACAGAGGGGCAAACAGATACGCCTGAGAGAAAGTCTGAAAAAGTCACGGGAGACACAGGGAGCAAATCCCGTGGGGATAAGGCTGAGGGAGAAGATGGTTTCAAGGGAAAGACAAAGTTGAATAATATCAAATGCCACCAAGAGCCTAAATGTGGTCGGGGTTGAAAAAGAGCGGCTCTCACAGCCTCAGTCAGGGAAGCTTAAATAGTGGGAACAGAATGGTCTCTCCAGCTGGCCTCCAGGGCTCCGCACTCCCCCCGTTTTCCTCCTCTCACCCTGGCCTTTTCAGTCTCTCTTGCTGGTTCCTCCTCCTCTCCCGAATTCTACGTATTGGAAAGCCTTCGCGCCCAGTCCGTGGACTTCTATTTTACATTCACGCTCCTCTCCTAGATGACCCCGTTCAGTCTCGTGGCTTTAAATACGCCTGCCAGTGACGGGTCTCCAGCCCAGGTCTCTCCGCTAAACTACACTCCTAGAACCAACTGCAAACACATCGCCGCTGGGAAGTCCAGTAGGAACCTCTAACTGAACAGCGCCGAGCTCCTGCTCTTTCTCCTCTTCCGCAGAATTCTCCATCACAGTTCAAATCAGTTCCATCTTTCCGGCCGTTCAAACCCTGGAATCATCTTGATTCTGTTCTCTCATGTTCCATCCAATCTTTTAGCGAGTCCTATCTGCTATACCTGCAAACTACAGCCGGAATTCTATGCTCAGCCCCTCTACCGCTGCCTCTCAGCTCTAAGCCACCACTCTCTCACCTGGATCATCAGAGCAGCCTCCTAACTCACTTCCCCACTTCCACCCCCTTAGTCACTTAATACCATCAGAGTGATCCTGTCAAAACACAAGGGTGGCCTTATTATTTCTCTGTGCAAAACCTCCTTGCCTCACTCTGACTAAAGGCCCCAGTGTTACGAGGGCCTCCAGAGTCCTACACAACCTGCCCCACCCTGACTAAGTACCCCCGAGACCAGACCAGCTTCCACAGCTGTGTTCGCGCTCTCCTCTAGTCCACCAGGTCCACTCCTGCCACAGGGCCTTTGGACTTGCCATTCCCTCTGCCTGCAGTACTCTTCTCCAAGATACACCGATGGCTCTCTTACCACTCCCTTCAGGTCTTGACTCAAATATACCCTTCTCAGTGAGGTCTTCTCTAGCCATCCTATGTAAATTGCCAACCATCCCATGCCACGACATTTTCCCTTTTCCTGTGTTATTTCACTCTAGAGCACTTATCACCACTCATACAAAAGACACATATTTTATGAATCTACCTCTTTATTGTCTGCCCCCCCTACTAGAATGTAAGTTGCAAGAGGGCAGAGGTTTCTGCCTGTTCATTTCCCTGCTATATCCCAGCACCTAGCACAGTGCCTGGCATACACGAAGCACTCAAACAAGTGCAGAAAGCATGGGAATAGTGGGTTGGGGAGAATGGAAATGAGAAGTGACCAGGAGACAAGAAAGGGAAACCCGGTACATTCAACACTTTCACGATCCTTGGTGAGTAGCTTAGGAGAAAACTAGTATCAGGAGATTTTCTTCAAATGGGAACGACTCAAACATAGTTAGAGAATGGAAGGGGAAGAGAGCCGGGTGAAAAGACTGAGGACGTGAGAAAAGGGTATCTGCTATACCAAGTATGGGAAAAGGGGGAAATGACTGGCGCCCTGAGCAAGGGGAGAAGGGACACCTGCCCTGAAGGGACTAGGACTGGAAGGGAACATGAGAGGAAAGCTGTAGATGTGGGGACAGGGGGGACTGAAGGGAAACTGAGTAAGATCATACCTGGTTCTTAGTTTTCTATCTCGGGGTCTGGGGAAGAGCTTGAACACTGAGGGTTTGAGGAGGCACTTTGGGAAATGAGAACGCAAGCTGACATGGACAGAGGGCTTGCTCTGCCGTGCTGAGGGCTCTGGTCACTCTAGAAACTGTAAATCAGTTGCAGAGTTTGGGGGTTCCCCCCAGCTGTACCGGACAGCCAATAAGAGCCAAAGTGGCAAGTCTTAGGATTATTACAAGAATTATTAAATTAAAGCCCTTATTAAACACTTCAGACATTAAGCGAAATGTAAAATGCTGAGGAGTAACAAATAAATGGGCAAACAATAGGAATAACCATTGCTGCTGAACTAATTTAGGGCACCTTCAGCTGGCAAACACCTTTCAAGATGGTGTTCCTGGAAAGAGCAAATCTTGAGGATCTGGAGGAAGAAAGATGAAAAGTAGCCCTTTGGCAAGTGGACTCTGAAAGGCTAGTCTAAGAACCCACACAGGAGGGCATGTATGGCAGAAATGGGGACTGGAAATCCCAAAGAGAAGATCCACAGAGAAAAACAAAAGCCTCTTAGCTACAATGCACTAGAAGGGACCATATATTTTTAAATGCTGAAATGTGACACTTTGGAAACAGGAGGATCTGACTTGCAAGAAAAGATTCCTAATTTCCAAAATGACCAAAACAGTCCTTACCCTGGGCTTCATATAGACTTCAAAAGACTATTTCAACATATAAAGACTACGTGAAATTGAGCTGTCAGTTTTAATAGCTACTGTTATTTGTGCCATGCTATGCGTAGTACATACTTTATCTCATCTAACCTACCACTTCCATGTAAGAAAGAAATTTTTATTCTTATTTTATAGACAAAGAAACAGAGGCTTTGAGGGATTAAGGAACTTGTCCTAAATCATTGCAATAAATAAAGGGCTAGGCCACAAATGAAACCCCAAAGTGTCTAGTCCTGAAGACCATGCTTTCAACCTCTGTTATCTCTCGCCTCTGTAATGCTATTTCTTTCTTATGAAAACACTGGAGTGATGATTAGTTTTAATGTATTCTTAGGAGACTTATAGTCATTCTATGATGTAGCTAGTAAGTGTTCATGGGAAGACACATTTTTCTATAAAATTATTGACCTAAATATCTAACTAACATGTATTATGTCCTTCCAATCTTTGTGCCCTACAGTGGGACACAACAGGTCCATCCAATGAATGACTGATAGACTCTGGGTCAGGAGACTTCTATGCCAAAGCATTGAAATAATCTGTGGATAGACCAACGTCAGTGATCTTGAGGGATCATGAAGAATGGGAGGTTCTAGAACACTAGAGGTAAAGTGGAAGAAGGGAGTTTCTGCAAAGCACAGAGCTCTGAGATGATGCATGGCCCAGAGCAAGACCGAACCTTATGATTACTGAAGTGATGGTCAGTGGGCCCCTGGCAAGGTAAAGCGGTGATCGCCAAGACCCAGCACGCACTCACCAAGAGCAGGTCATTTCGGACGAGCCCTACTGCCTTCTTTGACTGGGCTTGTGGTGGCATGCAGCAGCAAGCAGCTGGGGCTGGGTGAAGGCTGGCCCCTTTAGGAGAAGCATATGCTCTTCAACGTACCCATTTATACCCCCTGGATTAGCTAATAGACTGAACGACAGGATCAGGACTTAATGGTTAAGTATAATAAGGATTAAAAAAGATCTTGTGCTTGATTTCAAAAACCCAATTGAATAAATCAGAGATAGGAAAGGGAATAATTTAGGAGAAACAAACATAAAAATATCTTTCCACTGACAACAAGCTCCAGGAGAGATAACAGTGTGATGTAGCTGAGAAAACAAGGAAAAGCAGACTCGGCCGCATGAATAGAACACGGTGTGTAGGCTAGAACAACGGAGGTGAAGGCTGTGTGCTCCATACCCGGCCGGCTGCATGGACTACTAGTGCGCTCTGCTGACTTCTGGGCAGCTTGCTCTGAGGGGGTCTGCTAGTTATTCTCCATTGTCCCCCACTACGATCTGTTCTCTGCACTGCTCTGTGCCCTAAGGGAGCTGACCCCTACATCACCCAGAATCCCTTGCCCTGATGACTTCCCACTGGGTCCAGTCAATTGGAAGTACCAGCGAGAGATTCAGGGCAAGGAGAAAGAGAAACTGCAGGCCTCCCTTGTGCCGTGTCTCCCCACTCCATCCATCTCCGCGTTTCTGACAGTGGCTCTGTCCCTGTATCGCTGCGGCTCCCCTCAGGCTGCCCCCTTCCAGAGCTCCAGCCCTCAGTGGATTCTAGTTTGGCCCGTTGTCCCTTCGGGTCTAGGAGTGGTCACAGCTTGCCCCTGCCTGCTGCTAGCCCTGAGGTTCTGCATCATCCCTTTGGGTTCACTTAAAACCCTGCCTACACCTCTGTAAATAGTCCCTTCCCTACATTATTTTCAAAATCCCAACTAAGGTGACCTTCTGTTTCCTGCGCAGACCTTGAGTGAAACAGAAGAGATAGGATGGCAGCAAGCCATAAAATATTGTCTCTGAGGAGCACCTACAGGAACAGACAATGTGCGGCCCGGTGAGGGGAAGACTGCAGGAAACAGGCAAGCCCACCTAAAACTAGTGAAGGGCCACCATTAGACTCATTCTCCCGGCTCCATGAATAAGACAGTAGTACAATCGGTACAGAGAGACCAAGTCTTTACTTTTACAGTGAAGTAAACTTTTCTAAAGAGTCAGCCAGGGTCGGGTGAGCTCTCCTGATAGGTCATGAACTCCAGAAATTCTGACTTGGCCTGTCTTAAACTAGAGAGCCCATTTCAGGAATACCATAGGTAAACAAGGGGTAGTTGAGAGAAGGACTTTGCAAGTCAGGATTTCATGATTTACAACCAACTGCACATGACTCAGTGGTTTACCAAAATAACCAAGCTGGGGAAAATATTTTGGGCGATGTGTTTTGCTGCTTCTCTCTTCAAGATGAAGAATGGAAGTCTAGCCCTTTGGGTCAAGCTGGGTCATTCTCAACAATGAACTTCTTTTTTGTGCTTTAAGGTAACTCAGGAACACAAAACTTATTTTGTATCTTAGTATCACAATGTTATTCCCACAACACTGAGCATTCTATCAAAAAACTTAATCAAGCAACTTCTGTCTACACATCTGTCACTAACTTCTTCCGAGCTGTCACTTCGCTTTCAAACGAAAAACCAGGATGCGAAATCTGCTAGCGAGAGAAAATATTTTACAGGCAAATTGTCCTGGAAAAAAAAAATAAGCCCTTCAATTCACCCGAGTGGGAAAAAGGAAATGGTTTTTGCAAGAGCTCGCAGATCCTGAGTTCGCAGAAGGGTCACGGCCATGATGCTAAGTGTGTGCGGCTCACTCCGGTGTTCTCCTGGGGTTCGAGTTCATCATTATTACACGATAATAGGAAAGCCAGCTTTTCACTCATTCATTCAACAAACATTTGATGTTGATCTACTCATTAACAGAGCGCCGCTGGGCCCTTGGGGTAGGCAAGATCCAAAGAGGCGGTCACTGCAACTAGACTTCAGCAGGTCTAGAAAACGACCTGCTTTCAAAGACCAACGAAAGCCAAAGAGTGAAAGTGACGGTGCCCAGAAAAGTTTCAGCAGAAACTTGGAAAATGCCAGCTTTCTGGCGCGTAGAGGGCGGGGACTTGGGGCCTACGGGAGGACGCCGCCTCCCTGCTGAGGCTGGCGGGTCCACAGTCCTGGGCCCTCTGGCCACGCGGCCCGGCCCCCTGCCCGGAGCGGGCGTTGCCTGGTCCCGGGCCCGGGCTGCTCCACCCCGGCGCCGCCAGGCCCTGGAGAGCAGCTCTGGTGCGACCACCAGCCAGGCGCTGGCCAAGGCCCGCGGGCGCGCCTGCCCCCGCCACGACACGTCCCGGGACGCGCGCGCACGCGTCGCCGCGCCCCTCTCGTCGCTCGGCTTCCGCGGCGCGCTCCCGGCGGGCCAGAGCCCCGTGCCCACTACCCTGGCCCCTGCCGCCCGTGCGGCCTGGCCACACTCACCCTCTTTGGCTTTCTTCCTTCGGGCCAGAGTCCCTCCGAGTTTCCCCAAGAAGGAGTCATCTTTCTTCCGGGACGGGGGCGACTTAGGAGTAGGGGATTTGGGGACAGAGGGAGACTTTTGCGGGGAGGTGGCCATGGTGGTGGAGCGGACAGCCGCGGACCGGTCGGGGACGGAGCTGGTGCTGGGCGGGCGCGTCGGGACTGAGGCTGCGGCTTCCCAAACGGAAGCGGAATTATTCCAAGCATTTAAGGCAGCTCACGCTCTCCTTTCCCTTCCCTCTATCCCTCCCTCGCGCCGCCCTCCGCCCTGCAGGGAGCTGCGCGCTCGGGCCCTCGCCCTGGCCAGGCCAGGCCTGCTCCCTGCACCAGAAGGGAGGATGCCCCAAATCTGCCCCTTGTAGGGCGTGTAGCCTTATCTGCTTATGTGTGTGAGTGACCCTCCAGCCTGGCAGTGCTCCAGCCTGAATGCCTCATTTCCCCTGACTGCACCCAGGACAGATCCTTGCACAAACTCTGGGTTCAGGGATTGCTGAACCGAACCCACCTGTTACTGTGTTTCCCATTGTCTCGCCTCAGCTGCGTGACGAACCACTTGCTTTTCCACAGCTTTTCTACCTGCACGGTTAATAGGCCCTTGTCTTGTGCCCAAAAGGGAGTGTGGAAAGAAATAGAGTGAACCAAATGTGTTCAGGCCCCACCGACTGACTGGGCACATCCCACTGTTCCTGCACTTATTCATAGCTATGCCATAGCTGGGCACTCCAACCTCCTCTTCACCCTCATATTCGAAGCTGAGAAATTTCAAGTTCATGAGCACAGGGCCGCAACATCCTGTTTCTAGCAGTTCAGTGGCTTGTGCAAAGGAGGATCTCAAATGTTGGTATAAACTTGAGTGGGAAAGTATGAGCATGGAACCCTCTGAGACAATGTGCCCCCACTCTCCAAACTTATCTCGCCTAAACCACAGAGTAATGTCCAGACTCATTTGGGATAACAAGTGTGCCCTTGACATAGTGTTTCAAAGACTCATTCCGGAAATGATTAAAAGGCCCGTTTTATTTTGCTTGACCACTTTCTTGGACCCTTCTGTCTCTCACACACGCACTCACATGATCCCTTAGCAAGTGTGTTTCCTCCAAGTAGTTGATTGACCTGACCCAAAGAACTACTAATGCTTTACTGGAAAGCAGCCAGTAAGATCGTCTCCATCAAGAATCTGAACTAAGCCAGAGAGACTTGCCAAGAAGCTGAGAAGTTAGTGGTGATCGCGCAGACTTCAGATCAGGGATCCATCTTTAGCCACACGCATGTTGATGAGTACAGACCGAAAGAATGGAGCAAAGTAGTGGTCTCAAGAAACCATATGGTCTGAATAATGAAAAGCTGCGGGAAGCAGCTGCCTGACCTTGAGTCTCTTCCCAGTGCCTACTTGCCCACCAAGGGCCAGCTGTGTGTCCTCACGAGAGCAAGTTCCTAAAGCTTTTTCATAACCATCCACCTTAACTGGAGCTCGTAAGAACACTATTGGGTTGGCCAGAAGGTCTGTTTAGTATTTTGCATAAAATAAAAGCCTAGTTTTTCATTTTTACCCAATAACTTTATTGATTTGGATATTGAGTATGTTGGCTATCTCCCACTGTTGGCTTCTAGTGGGCAGAGGCCAGGGGTGCTGCTAAACATCTTCCAATGCATAAGACAGCCCCACAGCAAAAAATTATTTGGCCATGATGTCAACAGTACCGAGAAACTTTGCAAACCACTTTTGATGTGTTTGATCAGTCACAGCACCTTCTCCATACACTGCACAAATCTGTTTTTTTGCATTTCAGTTGTGTTTTTACCTTTCTTGAAATAATAAGGCATAATGTGCCAAAAGTGTTGCTTATTTTGTTCCATCTTCAATATTAAACTGGCTGCACAAGAATTCACCAATTTTGATAAGTTTTTTTAAAAAAATGCACACTGATATGACAGCTGTCACAATACAATCTAACACAATTTTTTCAAATGAAGTTAAAGACAACTAAGTGTTACTAGAGTCATCATACAGAAAAAACTAAACAAACTTTTTGGCCAACCCTATAACAAGCAGTAATTTCTGAGAACCAAAGTGTAATGAACAAAATGGTCAATAGATTCAGCAGAGTCTATGTTTATTTTATCTTTGCTGAAAAGTCCTAATTTTACCGTTTTTGAAAATTATACTTTAGCTGGTGCCTCTTACATAATAGAAAGCAGAGAGTCATGGTAACTGCAAGAGCTTTCCCTTGGGGGGAGGGGAAAATTACAACCACCACCCCTGACCCCGATAAACTTTAAGCAGCGTGGTGATGCCAAACTAGAATTGTGTTTTGATTACATCATCAATCCTATTTGTTCAGGATATTGGATGCATAAGGACATCTCCAAAATCTGATCTCTGGCCCTGAGAACTTTGTCCAAGAATCATGAGAAATGCAGCTCAATAGCTACATGCCCTTGGGTGTGTTTACTCCTGTTTCTGAGTGTCTGCTTCTTCGTCTGCTGGGTTGGGTTCATTCGGTTGGCTGTCCATACAACGGCTCTGGTAGTGCTTGGTTGTCTTTAACTTCATTCAAAAGTTTTGTTAGATTGTATTATGACAGCTGTCATATCAGCATGCATTTTGAAAAAACTTACAGAAATTGGTGAATTTTTGTGTGGCTCTTTTAATATCAAAGATGGAAGAAGATATGCAACATTATCAGCGTATTATGCCTTATTATTTCAAGAAAGGTATAAACACGACTGAAATGCAAAAGAAGATTTGTGCAGTGTGTGGAGAAGGTGCTGTGACTGACTGAGTGCGTCAGAAGTGGTTTGGGAACTTTTGTGCTGGAGATTTCTTGCTGGATGATGCTCCACGATTGGGTAGACCAGTTGAAGTTGATAGCAATCCAATTGAAATGTTAATTGAGAACAATCGAAGTTATACCTCAAGGAAGACAGCCAACATGCTCAAAATATCCAAATCAATAAAGTTATTGGTGAAAATTTAAAAATGTGTCTTTTATTTTACAGAAAAAGCTAAAGGGACTTTTTTGGCCACCCCAATACAAAATGAAGTGGTGGAAGAGAGTGGTGGTTCTCAAACCCAACTGCCCATCACAATCCCTTAAGAAGTTACCATATTTTTCAGACTATAAGACTCACTCCCCCCAAATTTGGCATCTTATAGTCCAAATGTAGCTCATCTGGCTCGCTGGGGGGTGGGGGGGTGGCCTAAGTTATTTATGTTATTAAATATTTTACCACATTTTTGCTTCAAAAATTGTTTTCCTATTTTCCTCCTCTAAAACCTAGGTGCATCTTAGAGTCCTAAAAATGCAATAGTTACAACCATTCACAGGCCCCCATCTCTAGAAATTCTGATTCAGCACATCTGAGGTAAAACCAAGAGACAGGTATTTTTTAACAGGAATTACAGCAGGTGATTTTGACCCACGCACTGATGTTTGGGCACCTAAAACCACTTCCAGCTTTAGCACTCAGTGGTTCTCTGTTCTTTAGCAATTGCTGATATCTGCGTGCGGGGCTTAGGTCCTAAATATGGCATCGTCAAAATTATACATGGAGATCTCTTAAACTGCTCCTGCACGCTTTTGTGTACGTAGCCCCCTTCAGTAATTGTTACGCACACTAAAGTTTGGAAGCAACTGGGCAAGACTAAAAGGAGGAACAAATAAAGGAAAGTCCTTACTGTTGGATGCTGGCTCTAGAAAATACCAGCAAAATAAGCTGTGCAGAAGGCAAAGCTGGGTTCCTTCTACACCATGGTAAGGAGAGCCCTGACTTCACAGTCTTAGTAGCATCTTGGGCTGAGGATGGGCAATGGCAAAGTAGGGATATTTGTAAGGTTTCGGAATCTGGTTGAAGGCAGCTCTTTCACAAGTTGGTGCTTAGTTGCTTTTGGCTAAAGATTGTGATAAAATAGTTTCGGATTAGTGGACACAAGCCAAGACTTTCAAAGAGTCTTAGAGATTAAATTGTCTCTTTAATGCTGTCTATTGAAAAGTTTAAGGGTTTTGTGTTCATTTCAATGAGATTTGAAGTTAAGTTCTTGAAAAGAACAATAAAGTTATTTGTGCCCTGACTGGGGTGGCTCCGTGGGTTGGGTGTTGTCCTGCAAACCAAAAGGTCACTGGTTTTGTTCCCCATCAGGGCACAAGACTGGGTCTCAGGCCAGGCCACAGGAAGGGGGCATGTGAGGGACAACCAACTGATGTTTCTCTAGCACATCCATATTTCTCTCCCTCTCTTTTCCCTTCCCCTCACTCTAAAAACAAATAAAATCTTTAAAAAATATATAAAGTTATTTGTAACTTTTATCTTTTACCTACTCTGTGTAAAGACAGGGGAAAGGTAAAGTTCTATTAATGTAGACAGTGGATGGTTTCCAGGGCCTCAATATTATGCAGATGTCTTGTTATTCAAATCTTTCTGCCCATAAGATAATTGTTATCTGTCTTGAAAGGCCAAGTGGGGGGAGGTAAAGTATAAATCAGTGGCACTCAAAGTATAGTCTAAAACCCAGTATTGATCTGCAAACTGTTATTGGTTCTCAATGATATAAATGTAGAAATTGAGAGTGTTTATAAACTTTTATAGCAATTGAGCAATGCAATTTTATATTGGCTTAGTTGAATAAAAATTGGAAGCTTATATTTTGCTTGTCTTATTTTTCTAATAATTTACCTTTAACACATTTTGCAAATGGTCTATGATAGATTGGTCCTTTACCATAGACTGTTTGAAGAGCATTGTTCTAAATTGCTCCCATTTGCTTGCAGAATTTATATACTCTCTTTTGATATTATGCTTTTAGAGTCCTCATGGATATGAAGCAATCTGGTTTTTAGTCAGATTAAATACTATATAGGGAAGCGCCTTGCACAGGACCCGACCCTGAAGTGGACTGAGCCAAAATCAAGTTTAATCAGAAACAAACACCGCACACTGTTCTTCGACCAGAGGCAGCAAAGACCCTACTCCAGCTTTCTCCGGTCTACACAGGTGTTTACAGTCACGGCCCCAGTAATCAGCGGCCCCTCTTCTGCCTGGTCATGAGTCTCATCTTACCCAAGGCTTAATGGGAAGAACATCTCATAAGTTAAGCGTGTGTTACATGAGACTCTGCTGCATCTCTGGGTCAGTCTGTCCTTGAGATCAAGGCCCAGGCAAACTGCACCGGGAGAGAATTACCCCAGGCTCCAGTCCTGACTCAGGGGCTGGGTGACCTTGGACAAACCTCTGCCCTTCCTGTACTTTCATCACCATCATCAGCAAATTGAAGCCAAGGCGGCACCACATGATCGACAATTGCGACCTAGGTTACACCCGACAAAAATAAGTACAATCGTACACCCAGATACACATTCTAGAAAGTTCACAGCAGCACCATTCAAGTGGCTATTTATGGCCAAATCAATAAATAAATTGTAATAAGCACACAATGGAATATTACACAGTGATGAGAATGGACCGTTTACAACTATAAGCCACGATAGGAATGCATCTCACAAAATAATGTGGAGTGAGAAAAACCAGACACAAAGAACATATACTCTATCATTCTGTTCACAGAAAGTTCAAAGACAGGCAAAATGTGTCTGTGATGTTCGAAGTCAGGATAAGGAGAAAATGAGCAGCCTTGGGAGGGGCGGGCGGAGAGCTGGGAGAGGGCGGGGGCGTGAGGGAGGCTACTGCAGCTGCTCACGTGCGGTTTCTTCACCTGGTCCGTGGTCCGTGGGTATACTGATAACGCACAGGGTGTGCACTTAGTAGTTTGAGCAATTTCCTGAATGTATATTGTACTTCAGTAAAAATGTGTCAATGTATCACAGAACAAATTAATTTTTGAAGATAAAGCTGTGGGACTACATACTCTGCAGGTCCCTTTTATCTCCACACTCTCCTTCTCTGACTCGCTGGGTGGCCATGTCACTCAGAAACCCACAGGCTGGGGGAGTGGGGGGGGGTGGGGTGGGAAGTGGAGACAACTGTACTTGAACGGCAATAAAAAATGTGAAAAAGAATTCCACAGTTCCCAAACTGTGTCAATTCTGTCCCCAGACCTGTCCTTGGGAGACCTTTTTCTTTTCCTTTTCCCCCATTTTTCTATCAATAGACTCTGTGCTCCCCTCAGCCACCCAGCATCGTTCCAATCCTGGTCCTGTGTCACCTTCCCTCAGCAACTCCAGCAGACAGGGCTTTGTGATTTATAAGTTGCGATCATGCAGTGCTGAAGGTGTGGGGTTCGGGTCACCCTTCTGCAGCCAATTATCTACGTAAGCACGTGCAAGTTAAGCTCTTTGAGCCTCGGTTTTCTCATCGTAAGATTCTCGGGAGGACCAAGAGGTTTGTGTAAATGAACTGCTCAGCTCAGTGCCCGGCAGATAACAATCCTCAGCTCAATAAATGTGCGTTATTAGTTTCTCACTGGAGACTCGTAAATGATAGGATCACTATCTCAATTTCACAGATGAGTGCCTTGAAACTCGGAGAGTTTAAATAACTTCCTGTAGGTCCCATGAACAGCCAATAACTGAGAAACTCATACTACAGCCCCCAGAATCTGTTCTCCCAAATATCCACAGAACCCACACACACTTTTCAGCTAGGATTATGGTCCTTCAGAATAAAGACAATATTTTCCAGCTAGGTGCAGTCACATGACCCAACTTTCCCCAATAGGATGCAAGCAAAGTGTAATGTGACTCCTTCTGGGAGTCTTCCTAACAGATAGATGGAAAATGACTATTTGGCTTCTTGTATTGTCGACTATGGAATAGAGGCCAACCCTCCCACTGAAAACATTTGGAAAAGCTGGAAACAATATAAAAATAAACGTGCTTGAGAGCACTGGAAAGCTAATGAAAGTTGTAAGGCCAAGATCTTGAGGAAGGAGGAACCCCACAGAGGTGAGCCAGTTACCTGGGACTACTTTGTCTGTCCTTAGGGTGCCTGCCACTTTCAGAAGAGGCTGCTGAGGAGCTGAGACACTGAGCAGGGCAACTGCCACACTCAAGACGGTAAGTCCACAGAAATCCAGGTGCCTTCAAGCTGGGGGTATCTGGCAAACTCCCTGTGCTTGGGTTTGGGACTCCAAAAGACTCCACTCTAATAGAGAAAATAAAGGCATCTTTAGTAAAAACAAAGAAACAAACAAAAAAACAAAAACAAAAAACAAAAACAAATGCTAAAGCATTTGGCAGAAGGAAAATCCTTCCAGATGGAAGCTTGGTGACACGGGGAGGAATACAACACAAAGAAAAGGGCAAATACATGGGCATATCTTAAAAAATTTAACTGCACAAAATAACAATATTAATGTCTTAGAAGGTTTAAAAATATAATACACAAGAGCAAAAGTGTTCAAATTGAGACGTGGAGTTAAGTGTTCGATGGCATTGTCTGGAAAGGAGGAAAAGGAACAATTTCCATTAGACTTTGATAAATCAAGGAATCACGTTGTAACCTCTCAGGTAACTGTTGAAACAGTAGTGAGAGCAACTATAACTCCTGTGATAATGGAGAGAAAATTGGAGTCTGTGTGCTCCACTCAGACGGATTTCATAAACTGTGTTTGTAATTTGTATCAGTCATACTTACTTTTTGTATTCTGTTTTCTCTTTATTTTGCTGTGTTACTTTTTTCTTCAAAACCCAGGATCGAGAGAAACCAAGCATTTCAAATCAAATTAAGGTAAAATTCAAACTGGGAGAAGCTTGACTGGGGAAAGTCATGTTCCAAATGTGAATACCATCTGTTACAAGTTGAAGCGTGTCCCCCCCAAAAAATTTGTTGAAGCCCTAACCCCCAGAACCTCAGGATGTGACCTTATCTAGAAGTGGGGTCATTGCAGATATAATTAATTATGTTCAAATAGCACGTCAGGTCATGCTGGAGTAGGACAGGCACCAAATCCAATAAGAGCAGGGTCCATGGGAGCAGAGGAAACTTTGGACGCAGATGTGCACAGGGAAAGGTGGTGGCCATGGGAGTGACAGGAATGCCTGGGGCAGCCAGAGGCTGGAGTAGGCCAGCCACTGTCCTCCCCCAGAGGCTGGGAAGACACAGTGCACAGCAGACACCTTTGTTTTGGACTTCTAGCCTCCGAAATCAGGAGATAATAAATTTCTTTTGTTTTAAGCCACCTAGTTTGTGGTACTTTGTGACAGCAGCCTTGGAAATGAATATACCACCTAAGGAACAATACAGGAGCTCCTGCAGATCATGAAGAAGCTTTTACAAAGGGTCCAGATCCCAATCAATAATTGGAGATTGTTTAATCACATCAAAGCGGCAGCCAGGTGGGAGGGTGGAGAGAGGCCAGCCAGAGCCTCTTGGGGATCTCTTTGATCCCGGAAGGCAAGGTGTGCTTCTCTGGGTGGGAAGAACGTGTCCGAGATGTAATGGCCCTGGGGTGAGTCTTAAGTGAGAATTCTCATCGCATTCCCCCTTGGGAACTCTGGGATATATCAGCAGTGGCCTTTGAAGGCCAGGCTGCCAATGGGCCTGTCCTTCAGGAGTCCTGCTTGCCTGGAATGAGGCACCCAACAGGCAGGGGTGGGCAGAGACGGCATCGGGGTGGGGGGAAGTTGAGCAACCTCAGCCTTAGGACATGGTGGACTAAGGGCGGGGATGTTTTTGCAGATCACACCAGATGATGCCACTCAAATGGTCTCCGAATCAGCCAAGTTCCTTGAGACATATGACCTGCTGACCTACCCCTCAGAAACCCAGTAATGAACCGTAGACATTAGCGGGAGCGTTGCTTCACCTGGGCGTGACAGCTGACTCAGGCCAACTGCACGCGAAGGTGAAATTCTAAGGTTGGTGGTTCCCACTCGAGGCATCCAGCAGAGGAGTGAAGACTACTCCAGAGTAACAGCGGCAGGGACTAAGCTTTTAAGGATAGAAAGGAGCTGTCAGCTACTTCAGACCGAGTGGGGCAAGGGTACCTGGGGTCCCACTGGTTCTGCTGGTGTGTGGTCCATGTCGCAGCCCACTGAGATTCCTTCCAAGGTGTCCCTTCTCTGTTCCCAGACCAGTGTGAAGTCTTCTTTGTCATAGTTGTAACCCACCTTCCACGCGCACACACCTCCAGACTGTGTGCCCCGGAGGGGCCGGAGTCTCACTTCCATCTTTGCTGGGGGGGATATTAAGGCGATTCCTACTTCCACGGTTTTCTTTTAGAAGGAAGGCCAGAAGCATTACACCTAACAAGTTGCGACCAAATCACCAGGGCCAGATGGTGTCTTCAGGGTGAACTTGAAGAAACACTGACCAAAGGGGTCTGCGAGAGACTGGCCCTTCCGGCGGCAGAGTCCGGCTCCGAAAGGAAGTCCCGACAGGCGGTGGCAGCGCTCTGCGAGGGTGCTTGTACTGCTTATACCTCCGCTCGTGGGAACTGCCCTTCTTACCAGCTCTGCTGAGATTTGGAATGGGTTTTTTTTTTTTTTTTTCTGTTTGTGCTGTCGGAATTTGAAGTTTGAGATTTAGTGTGGTCATTCCAATTACACAGTTATGTTCTAGCCAGTTCCATTTTAAAATCGGAGCCCATACAAACAGACTGATTCTTTCAAGGAACCTGTGAGAAAGGTGGGGAAGAGAGAGGAAGGAGGGAGGGAGGGGCGCATGGCCCCACTTCACAGAGGAAGACACTGAGGCACAATGGAACTGTTCACTGTCACCAGTGAGCAGCGGCACAGCCAGGGTAAAGGCCCTGAACTAGTGACTCAACCCAGTTGACTGTGTTCAGAATTACTAACAAGTTTTTTTTCTTGAGCTGTTGATTTTTTCTTCAAATCACATACTCACATGTTTGAGACACACACCCCCCCATTCCTATGGAAACACTCTCTATCATTCTGGGGATAGGAGGGGAACTGATTCATGTGCCCCTGGTGCATTTGGAGCTGCGGCCCAGCACTAGGGTATCTGTTTCACGCAGGACCACGAGTGCCATTCCTGTTTCCGGAGACTCTTGTCCTGCTCCCCACCCTCCCTGCTCCTCCTCCCCCACCTCTAAGGGCTGCAGAAGTTGCCTCACTCTCAGCTGGTCCCCAACACACCCCCTCCATCCTTCCTCTCCCACCCCCTTGCCCCGTGTTCTTGGTTCCCTACCCTTGGGACTAGAGACTTGATGATGTAATGCCATGCTTCTCCATTCGGGGCAAAATAAAAAGGGTCCTGGGGGGTCCATGGCAGTGTATCAGGGGCACTTGGTTATTCTGGATAACCAGGGTGTACCTTCCTAGAGTATCACGTTTATTGAAAAATTTTTGTGAGGGCTGGCAGAGGTCGGGTGATTTACCTGTTCTGAACAACTATTTTCATGTCAGAGCACACGAGGCCCTACAGAAGGTAATGCAAAGTACTGAAAAGTGGCAGCGTCAGCTCCTATGTCCAGGTTTCCCCTGAGTAGGGCTCGGCACTGGGGTGTTGGGGGTGGACAACAGTGGGAACCAGTCTAGGACAGGAAGGGAAGGAACAGGTAAGCGCAAGGCACAAGTCCAAGCGGGGACACAGAGCGAGGCCATACAGCATGGTGGCCGAGGGCCTGGGCTCTGGACGCCAACATCTGGGTCCAGCCTCAGTTTCACTTCTGTGTACCTGGACAGCCAGTAAGCTCCTGAGCCTCTGTGTCTTGATCTTATCATCTCAAAATGGGGTAATGTTGACCTTAAGGATTTTGCTTTCAGGATTAAAAGGAATAATGTACCTACAGAGCTTAGGCCAGCACCTGGGAGGGGAGGCAAGCTGAATTCAGAGGATTTGTTACCATCAACATGGGCAGAGGGCTTGCCACAAGAGCCAAAACAGTGTTGGTTTTCCCTTTTTTATTTCTGGAAATGAGCTGGGAGACAGAGTGAGTGTGAAATTACCAAGCGTGCCCTGAAGCTGAGGGAAGGAGAGTCGCAGCAAACAGGCCAGTGGAAGGCCGAGAGTCTGCAGCTCTGGGAGCAGGAGGAAGACACGCGAGCCCGGGCAGGGGCTCGGGGAGACTCACAGAGCGGCATCAAAGGTGGCTGGCCCTTCCCTGGAGCTGTTCCCTGGGCATGTGAGTGCTTGCAAAACGGGAGCTCTCATCTGCAGTTGTGTTTACTCTTGGTGGTTGTTCAATGGAAAAAAATAAACCATCTCAAATATTCTGTCAGCACTAAAGCTTTCAAACAGTGGGGGGACGTAGTGTGAAATGATGGGGACCGACCCCTTCGTTAACTTGATGTGGCCATTCGGTGTATCGCGCTCTCACAGTTCATGAGTTTGCACTCACTGGGGTTAAGAAGAAAACAACCACAACACCTCAGTCCTTACAGAGTGAGCTGGAGGGAGAGGCCAGTTCTGTGCAGAGTGGACGGAGCATTCCTGCTGAGTGAATGAAACACAACACCAGGCTGCCCCAGGTACGAAGGTAAGAGAAACGGGAGGTGGAACTAGGCTAAGCCCCATCTCTCCTCTCCAGCTCTGAGAATAGCTTTCTTTGTTGAGAGAATACACCTGAGGTGAGCCTTCTTCACTCCTCCTCCGTTCGAATCCAATTTTCTGGCCAGGTAAGTCCTTCCAGGTGCCCCAGTGGGAATACAGCAGTCCATGTTAACTCAGACTCCCATGCGAAATCAAAGCTCTGCCCCGGTCCTTTCACGAAACAGAAAGAAATGAAATGGACGCCGCCCTCCAAGGTGCCAGACCAAGCCCGCATGAAAATGTTTCAATTCCTTAGACACAAAGCCATTTATTTTTGGTTCATTTCAGTATTTATAGCAGTACACATGTAACCCATTTCAATCCATATGAATAGTACCCAATTGTGGGAGCAAATTAATCTTTTATGAGCTACTCAGCAGTGAGGTTAGAAGATAAACAGTAGGTGAAATAGTACACGCTCCCCTGCACGTGAACCTCCTTATTACAATGAACTCCTGCACTGGAGCTCACCACATCCAGGGGCTGCCACTTGCTCTGTTCATGCGGCAGCCCAGGTCGCCCCCTGCCACCTCTGCCATGCTGAGGGAGCTCTCTGATCGGCCACCTGGGTGGGACGGGCTGCCATTTTCAGTCTGGAGGAAAAAGCCTGTAAATCTGCCTCCTGGGAAGACAGACATTGCTGAATTGCCATCGGCCTCCAGAATGCAGAAAACATCAATTTCATTGCAGCTCATCAGAGTTGGAAACACCTGCCACTTCCTTTCTCAGTTGCAATTAACATGCTGCATCTCGGCATTGATTGATTCCAAGCAGCCTAACACAGTCAAATCAAGATTTAAATGAAACAGTGCAACCTGATATTTTTTACAGTTTTAGAAACACGAACTTATTTGTGTTTTTATTGCCAAAGGATAACTACAATAGTTAGGACTATAAGTCTTTATGTTTTAAGATAAATGTGAGTAGACTAGGCTGATGCTTTTATAATAAAAACAGTTCTTTATCTTTGTATTTATTTGGGAATGGTACTTGTTTATCTTTGGTTTTCTTTTCCTTTTTTTTTTTGGTGGACAAAGTGGAGGAATAATATTATTTCTGTATCCCAGCACCTAGCACAAGGCTGCAGAATCCCGTGGGTATTTGGAGAATGTTTATTAAACAAATAAATGAATGGATGTTTTGGGAAAGCAAGCTTAAGAACTGTTCCCTTGGTCCAACTTATGTAAAATTCTGAACTTAAGACCATCACAAGCCCTTTGGTTTAACTCAGAAGCTGTGCGAGACTATGAAATATGACCTGAGGTGGGCTTTATGTCTCATTTAAAGTCCTAAGTTGCTCAGCCTTGATCACCAGTGTTCCTTTAAGGGACAACAAAGGCTGTGTCTGTTTTCACCATAATCTTACTCGTATTGCATACAAAGAAACTGTCTTCAAAATGTATAATATTATACATTTGAGGGTCTAGGAACATCCTCTGTTGTGCATAAGGAATGGAATCAGTTAAAATACTTGAACAGCCACAATATTTGTGTCCTTTTGGAAATGATCTTTGGAATAGTTTTTACATACTGGTAAAACTGAAAGCCAGTGTAAGTAGAAGGCTATTAAGCATGAGATTTATGTGTTCACTTGGCCAGATAAGACATAGTCTTAAACCACAGACCATAGTCTTTGAAAGAAAAAGTGAACAAATTGCCTCTCATATGTTAACAGAAAACCAGGGCCAAGAACTACCTTCTTTCTGGGCCTTCTCGGGAGAGTCTTTCTTTTAGATGGAAATAGAACAATTGAAAATAAGTGGCAATTTTTTTGTGCGACAATGACCCAGACACTGCACACCTGAGCATCACCTGTTAACTGTGTGCGAGCATCCAATAAAGCACTTTTATGTGACTGACTGAAAAGACCGGGCTTAAATATTTCTGCATATTCTACAATGGAAACTGAAGTTACATATCCTCTTCTTAAAATGAGTTCATATTCCTGTGCATCCATAATCTCACCTCCAAATGCTTGATGGCTTAAAATGTTATTCTGTCTCCATAAATATTTAATACTATACAACTCACTGTCATCAACCTCTGAGTTATTTGTATGTTAAATAGCTTATACACCAACATGTTAGTGATAATAGGTCTTCTCCAAATTATAAGACAGGGAAACCAGAATTATGAGGAAACCTTGTTAGTGATTTCCACCAAATAAATAAAAATAGATAAATAGCCATAAGTGACATAGTTTTGATAGATAGGTAGACAGATAGATAGATTCCAATACATATTTCCTAACAATAGAATTCAGGCACTAAATGACTTGATTCTTAAAAGAAAAAGAAGGGAAGGAAGGAAGGAAGGAAGGAAGGAAGGAAGGAAGGGAGGAAGAAAGGAGGGAGGGAGGGAGGAAGGAAAAGGAAAACAACCCTACAACCTTAGGAACTTGCTACACCATGGAAAGATTGCATTTAATATAACCCAGAACATTGGCTGACTCAGGAGATCCTGTTACACTTCTGATTTCTGGCTTGTCGGTGGGTCACATTGGGGAATGCAGGCAACACCTCGGACAGAAGCAGCTCATGGGTCACTTACACTGAGGGAAGTTAGGTCTTCAGTCAGAACCAACTTTTGCAAAGCACCTTACATCCAATGACACATTTAAACACTTGGAGAAATGAGGGAGGCCAAACACACAACAGCAAAGGGTTCTTCAGTCTGTCTCTCACCGACAACAGCCAGGATCTTCAAAGAATCCCATAAAGGGAAAACAATCAAATACTTTATGACCACAGATTTCCACTCGAAATCTTTTCTTTGGTTCCATGTGAACTATCAAAACATCCCAGGAATTCCACATCAGTGCACAAAATCCATCTCCCAACTTTCCTGTACATTGAAAATGTCATTGAAAAACATCCATGACCCAGTTTGGGATTTGGTAAATGGGGTCGCTGCACTCAGCTTCACCCTGAAGTCAGAAGTGGTTTTGTCCTTGTCCCGTGGGGCTCTTGGGCAATCCCTGCAGAGTCTCACGGTCACCTCTGTGCTGGGCCTAAGAAGGCCACCGCCGGGACATACTGCTTACCTGGCATCACTAATGCGTTCATTCCTATAGCGGCACCAAGCTCACCCATATTTTATCAACAAATGGAAGAGTTTCTCTGTTTGCCATTTCCAACGGTTGTTTAAAAATTACTCATTTTCTAAAAAAACATTTTCCAGTATGTTCCAGGGGCCACAATGACAGTACTCTGAGAATATAAAGCTTTTCTAAGCCAACAGTATTTGGTGAAAACTAATGATCCTGCTAGTATAAAGTTAAAGTTTTATTTCCTTTCTCTTTCTTTCTTGTTTAATAAAATTAAGGCTCAAATGTTCTATTAAACTCTCATTGCTTATGTATATTATATTAAGGCTTATAAATACACCTGGCAAATTAAATTCACCCCGGATTGAATTAACACCTGCTATGTGAGTTATTTGCTCTGTGTAATCAGTAATCTCAAGGTTTCTCCTCTTTCTCTGGAAACACAATTTAAGTATTAACCTAATCTTTAAACTGCTGCTCCTTCCTTCTGACATTTGGAAACCAGTCATCCGTGCAAAAAAAAAAATAAAATAAAAAGGGCAAATATGGATATATTAATGAAAAGGCAGCTTCTTAAAAATCTTACAATGTGTAACTCAATGAATTGGGCTGAGAAATGATAAAAAGCAGGAGGAAAGTCAATCTCTGTGTCAATTTCTAGGGAAAGCAATGTCGGTCATCTGCCAAGGTCAACTCCAATCAGAGAGACCTGCTGAAGTTGACTGCCAGTTTCAAAAGTGTCTTTGTATTTTCTTCATTATGATCTCTGGAAGGATCTGGGGCAGCTGTAGCACATGTAAGAGAATTTCAATTTTTTAAAACATATTGCAGTACGATATAACTTAAGTTGCAGGGATGACAATCCTGCAAAAGGAAACAGGAGTGTGTGCGGTGGGTGTGGTGGCCGGATCCCGTCCTTGGCTGGCTTCGAGGGACAGGCCCCTGCTCATGTCCTGCTCAGCTGACAGCCTCTGGAGAATATGAAGCTTTCAAAGTGCTGGTCTTCAGCCTTCTCTTTTATGCGTTGTTCCTCTAAGGAATCCACGAGTTTGTCCCTCTGCTCAATCACTTGCATCATCTCGGTGAATATTTCTCGCTCCTCATTTAGATCGTTCTCATCTTTCTGGCTGTCTAAAGAGAGAAAAAGAAAACATTGGGCCTCAGGTAAGATTTGGCCCCGGGAGAGCTCTTGGCCTCTGCATTCTCGATTGTTCTGGACTTGTTCTGCCCTTTAATTTCCATGGAGAAAACAAGGAAATGAATTGAACACCAGGGAACTGCTCTCAAAGCCACAGATTAGAACGGTGAATGCTTTGTGCTGTAGTCAGCTCACTTTCCATCTTGAGAATATATATAAAGTGACAGGAGAGAACCCCTTTGTAAGAAAAAGAAGTTAATACCAGCCAAGCCCTACCAAGGTCTCCAACCTCCCCTCTTCTGGAAAAAAAAAAAAAATCCCACAAACAACAGAAAGGCTGTTTTCTCTAAACATGTCTGAGCTACAGCAGGAAGAGTTTCTAAGTAAACTGTGCACCAGTGGCTAGTATTTCAATGACAAGAATCCTTTTTCAATTTGTAGTTAATGACAAATTGTAGACCTTTGGGGCAGCAGCAAAGTGAGGCTACAGCTGGACAATAGGAGGATCTTTCCAAACTATGAGTGCTTTTCCCTTTAGCCTTTTGGAGTATGTGACCTTCTTCTTAAATTGCCAGAGACAGCCGATTGCCTAGGGGAGATGAGATTGTTACAAAAGCAGAGGCAAGAGTAAGAAACAGCTACTGCAGTAATGACTTTCTGACATTCAAAATAGGATTTTAAAGCCAAATTTAAGTCCTGTTGGCCAGATTATTGCCTTGGGACAGAACTTCACAAATTCCTTTAGCCCCTTCCATTAAACACACCGGGACTAGTCAGAGAGCCCCATCCCAGAGTGGAGAAGGGCTACTGTCTCTCACATCAGGCTTGGTTCTGAGGCAAGGTCAGCATGAAGGCACATATGACAACAGAGAAATAAAGAAGCACCATTCCCTTTGCAGCACACGAGAGCTCTCTCTGTGTTCCAGCCTCTCCATTATGGTCTTTAGAAGCCCCCAAGGGGGCAGGAAATGTCTTATTTGTTAAGAATGCCCAAGGATTCTTGCCTTGCCTCTTGTTTGGAACTCCGGGAAGAAGTCAGCTGGAAGGGGCAGGACTTGATGGTTACCAGGGGGCAGTACTTGGTGGTTGGGCAGACAAATAGGGTATGACTGTGACTCCCCAGACCTTGATCAGCTGTGTGTGGCATGGGTGGAGCCTACAAGGGTTCACTTTCCCCAGAGCAGCCAAAGGAAGCTGGCCAGTGGGCCCCCTGGGGCTCCCTGCAGATGAGGAGTGAAGTGGCCCCACAGCTGAGACTGGATGGGGAACTAACTGTCTGGCCAAGGTAACTGGAGGATGTGCTGCGGAGAGGCCAGTGCGCCAGGGAACCCCACCAGGCTCCAGGCACACTGAGAGAATGGCAGGCTGTGCGTTGCACCAGCCACACACTTTAGCGGCAAATGCCAGAAGAGGTGGGGGGCAAGTGGCGGGGTGGGGAGATGACAGGAGATAGCTGTGAGGGGACTTGATGACTCAGCACAACTCAGGCAGATTCCCAATGCCAGAAAGTCATACAAACAAGCCTCTCCCCATTCCCCGGCAGTCACCTTAGGGAGAAAAGCAAAAGGAAGGGGTTGCCATCTGCAAGACTGAACATTTCATTCCAAAGAGACTGAGCATTTCCTATAGGGACTGTTTAAAATATTGCATCAGACTAAGTTTACCAGAGAAGGATATATAAAGTTCTTTTTTTTTCTTGTTAATTAGGGGAATGAAGCTCTGTGGAAGATAAGCTTGGGTACAGACAGAATGAAGAAGCTACATGTTTTTTGTACACCTGAGCGGAGACAATGTATGATCATCACTCCTCAGTAACAATTTTTTTGTTTAAAGAATTGAACGTTGGCTGATAAAGTCTTTGGTGGTATTTATTTGTGCACCCTGAAATGGAGGAAACTAAAATTGTTATCAGATGTATAAATCAGACATTACTTCTCTACTATGGTTTGTTAATTTAGGTGTATTCCAGTTCTGGTATTCCTTATTTGATAATCAACACAGAAAAAAAAATAAATTCCTGTCTTAATTTCAGTTTGTTGAGCCCTTTCCAACTGTATAGTACAGCTCTTTATGATTTTGTTAGAAGCAGAACTCTGTTGCTATAAAGAAACAGTCTAAAATCATTACTAACAGGAGAGCCTGAATCTCTGGTGATTTGTTTTAATCTTAGCCCTATGATTTACCTTGAGCATGCTTGTTAAGTTCGCAGACTCATTTTTCTAATCTGTAAAACGGGGGTGAAATACCTAAGTAAAAATATTCACGATGGAGATACCTAATAGTTACTAAGTGCTTGCCCTGTACCAGGCAATGCCATAGGTAGGTGCAATGTTCTGTCCATGAGGTATAAAGAAATTATTTGATATGTGGTTTTAGATCTAGATCTTTTTTTTAGGTTTTAGAAATATGTTTATTGATTCTTAAGGAGAGAAGGGGGGGGCGAGCGAGAAACATCCATGTGAGAGAGAAACATCAACTGATTGTCTCCCACACCTGCCCCAACCGGGAATTGAACCCACAACCTAGGTATGTGCCCTGGTTGAGAATTGAACACCTACCCTTTGGTGTATGTGACAATACTCCAACCAACTAAGCCACACCAGCCAGGACAAGACCTAGGTCTTAATGTGAGAAAGCCATGCATGGATCTGCCCCCATGAACACACAGGTGCAGAACAGATGACTGCCCAGCTGGCTGGAGTCAATGAGTGTATAAGTCAACACAGTGTGTCAGTTGGGTTTATTTCAATTCTCTGTCCTTCATGGTGAAAAAACTTTTCTCACATACGACACCCAGGCCCAGCCCATGCTGGGAAGGATGTTTCCTTTATCACCTCCTCTGTGGTCCCCAAACACCTGGGTCACAGTCCTCATCTCACTGCACCATGATTACTGCACTGGGTGCTGGTCCCCGCAGTGAGACCACAGGGCACAGTGAATCTTCTCCATATGCCAGGAACACACTAGATCCTCCACAAATACTTGTTAAAGGAGTGAATGGATAAGTGAATGAATATGTGGATAAATGCCTTTGTGTTCTGTTCACACTTGGGATGGAGCAAAGTGCCGCTCTCGTAGCTCACGTGAATGAAGCTAAATGGGGGTTTGCTGTGCCGGTGGTGGTGGGTGGAGGGAAGGCTAGCTTCCTGCCCCCCTCTGACTCCCTAGCAGGAGGGGCATGTCGCTGTGCGATTTGCAGTGTGCCCTGCTCAGGTGTCTTTCTGGGGGAAAATGTCTTTAACAAGGACCCAAAATGTATCACCATACTCACCCTCCTTGAGCATCTTCTCTCTTAATTTCTGCTGCAGTCTGCTTTGGTGATCTTCTAATTCTAGTTCTTGAGCCCTAGGGATGCAAAACCATTCAAACCTTAAAATACTAGAGATCTGTGTAAACACATTGACAAATAAGTCCATTGACAGAAGCTACTGCATTCTTTTTTCCTTACTAAAACTGGAATATCTCTAAACTGAAAGTTTTGCTGCTGCAGCGGTCATCGCAGGTGCCGAGAAGGATGACTGAGATATGCTGAACTCAGGAGATGGTGGGGAGCGGCGGAGGGTTGAGATGTGCCCCCAGCAGGTCTTGGGAAGGTTATCCATGCTAACCTTTCACTGAAGGATCATAAAGAGATGGCTGGTATAGTCCAGGGGATGGGGAAGCAATGACAGGCTGAAACTCTTCTGTATTTTGGGGGCAACATGACTTCAAGTATCCCCTCAGATCACTCCCAAATCTCTGATTGTGGTGGACAAGAAGATGAGAGAGCAGGAACCGGAGTGAGCTGTTCTGTCCAGAAGGAGGCAGTAAAGCTCAGACAACTATCTGGGTGTAGGAGCTGGGGAAAGAAGAGTCAGGGACGCTTTGTACAAGTCAAGCCAGACCACTGGGGCTCAGTGTCTCCACTGAGAACAACAGCAGAGACAGATAAAGTTAGTCCTTGGCAAAGCACAATTTGGACCTTGACCTTTGAGTGCCCGGGAATATCTCATGTGTATCACAGAGTGTGTGTAAGCTCCCCATGTGCTAGGCCATGTGGAGTGTCCCCAAACCTTCGGGAATGCAACTCTGGAGTCCTTGGGAGAAGTGAGGATCACAAACAGAGGTGGCAAGAGTCAGAGGTGGTGATACCCCTAAAAGGGAGACTCTAGAAAAGAAAAGTTTTGAAGACAAAAGTTTTGTCATGTCTACATTTAGAAGCCAAATAAAAGAGGTGGAGCCAGGGAAGAAACATGTAAGTGTCACAGAGACCAAGAGAGAGGTGAAGGGTGTGAGTGCTACAGACACTGAAGAGGTGAGGCTGAGACTAGACCAGGCCCCGGGGTTTGCCATGGTGCCCCTGACCCGCTGCAGCTGACATGCATATCGGATATAGAGTTGGGGTCACTTTGCTAAACCCTATTGTTGCTCTCATTATTTTTACTACTTCTACTACTTGGGCAAAGGTCACTGCCTTGGTTAATGTTCTACCTTTTGTTACTGACACTGAACTTCTGTGGGTCCAATGTGGTAGCCAACAGAGTTGAACCTCTCAGATCTGCCCTTAAGAGAGAATTTTCCGGGAGGAGTATAATGAGCTGACTGCTGCTGCAGAAGCCATTCAGTGTCATGCTGAGGCCATGCTGTCCCCTGCCACAGGTCTCAGACAATGACAGTACTAGAGCTGGGCCATTCGCCCAACTTTAGACTCGTCTGATGGGCAGTCCTCGCTCTGGTGTGCCCCTGGCCTCGCTGATGCTTCCTCCGGGTTCTGCTGCCAAGGCTCCCCTGCGCAGTTCTCGGTCCTTTCCCCGCTGCTTTCCCAGGTCTCAGGACTGCAGCGGGGCACGAAGACTTCCCTCTGACTCCTGCTGTCTTTCCTTCACCCTTCACAGGCATTTTCCCAACACGTCTCTTGTATTTCAACCCTGTCTTGGCATCTGTTTCCCAAAGAACCCAGACGGACATTTCTCTTGTTTCTCCAGGTCTATCTCCAAACTAAAACCTATCCTTTAACAAAGCTCCTGCCTGCCTTTGTCAAGCTCACATGCCCACGTTCTTCTCTTTGGCCACTTTGGGAAGAGAAAGCTCCCCCTGCAGTGTGCTAATGGGAAGCCTGTGCCCCTGTGACTCTCCCAGGTTGACCCTATGCAGACTGCTCCTTGTATAAACCTCCATGGAGCCTTTGCCATGTTTTCTTATCACTATTGTGCTATGTGTTTGCAGGTCTGCCTCCCCTGAAATCATGAGAACCTAGAAGTTAGGGACTGTGGCCTCTTTCATCTTTATTTCCACAGTACCCAGCACAGTTCTTGGCACCTAGAATATAATAAGCTTCACACATTTTTGTTGAATGAACTTTGTAATTCAGACCTGACACCCAGGCAGATGGTATGGTTGTATGAAGAGAGCTTTGTAGTCAGGTCACCATGAACAAATTACTTAGTCTGTGAGCCTCAGTATGTGTATCAACTTAAAAAATAGTGACAGGAAAAGCAAGGACTACAAATAACCCATCTTCTCCATTCCTAGAATTTCCTTCCATGTTAGTGGAGCTCAATGAGTTAACTCCTGGCCTCCACCCCAGTCCCTCTCTTACTTACCCTCTCCCCAAGGAGGGTAAATTTGGAAAAACTAGTCTAAGTAAACTCAGCTTGCACCCTTTCTGTCCTGGGATCAGCCTGCCTGCAGCAAACATGTGCTCTTGATCACACTGAGCCTTGCCATGGTCTAGGGCAAGGTTCCTCAATCTTAACACTATCGACATTTTAGGCTGGATAATTCTTAGTTGCTGGTGAGAGGAGTGTTCTGTGCATTGTAGAATGTTTAATAGCACCAATGGCCTCTACTTACTAAATACCAGTAGATCCTCTTAGTTGTAACCACCAAAACTGCCTCTGGACATGGCCAAATATTCCCCAAGGAGGCAAGATCATTCCCAGTTGAGACCCACTTGTCTAGTGTAAAAGCTTTGCCCTCAAGAAGTAAGTGGTCCATTACATTTTGTGATATGTCTAATTCTAGAGTTTGGTTAGCATGTGGGTTGAATGGCGACCCTGAGAGAAATGTCCACGTCCCAACCCCTGGAACCTGTAAATGTGAACTTATTTGAAAAAAGGTTCTTGCAGATGTAGTATATAATTAAGTCAAGGACCTTGAGGTAAGAACATTCTGGATTATCCCAAGAAGTCTAAGTCCAATGACAAGGATCCTTACAAGATAGAAGAGGAGAAGACACGGACACACAGAGGCCATGTGAAGACAGAGGCAGAGATGGAGTGATGCAGCCACAAGCCAAGGGATGCCTGGGGCCACCAGGGGCTGGAAATGCAGAGGGAGCAGGCCCCCCCAACATCTTGATTCAGACTTCCCTCTTCCAGAACAGTGAGACAATAAATTTCCCTTGTTGCAAGGCACGCAGTTTGTGGTAACTTGTCACTCTGGCCCTAGGACAGTAACACAGATGACAAGCTCACCTGGGCTCTCACATTTAGCAAAGCCAGTATCAGTAATAAAGGTCATCTTTACATGTTTCATCTGTTGGCTTGGTCTTATTTCTCTCCCGGTTGAGCACCCAGCCAGGGGAGAGGAAAGGAATTCATTAGACCTCTTCACAAAATTACCTCTCGGGGTTGGGGTGAAACAAAATGAAACAGCATAAATGAAAGCACCCAGTACAACTTGTGGCACTTAATTGCTTTACATTAAACGTTTCTTTCTCTCCGGAATGATGACAGGTACAGTGACCTTCGACTTGCTCAGAGTGTGTTGAGCTCCACGTCCAGTTTCTGATCTCCAAATCAGGCTGCAACCCCCCATTCGGAGAGGACAGCCAGACAGTTCTCAGTCCTTCAGTCCGTTAATGCCACAAGGAAGTGCCCAGACAGCTCTCACCCAGCCTTTCCCGTGGTTCACGCTCAGAGGCCAGAGACATGCTTCCCCACTGCAGCTGTGAGATTGCAGGTGGGCCCCTTGGTCTAGGCGACAGGCATGGATTGAAAATACTTTTTCCAAATGCCCTCCAGCTCCAGCCCCATTACCTGAAATTTATTTTAGCTATAGGACTTCACAGAGAGAATAGACAACTGAAGACTCTCTGCACTAATGCCAGCATGATATGCAAGACATCAAATATCAATTTGCCTCAATCACTATTCTGTATGCACGAGACGAAAAAATCCTGGGCCTGCAACCTAGGAGGGTGAGCCTCCCCACTCCCGCCCGGCGTTGCGTTTAGGACTCACTGTTATCTGTGTTGCCTTACTTACATGATCAGTAGCTCCGACTCATATCGCATTAATTTATTCTTCTCCAGAACCAGCTTAAACCATTCCTGCAAAAGCTGTGCTTCATCCTGTGTGCCTGAATCTGCTTAAGAAATCAATGACAAATGGGTTAGATTGGCGTTTCTCTCCACATGATCAAACTGCTTTGGAGCTACTTTAACAGACCATGTTTGTAGCAAAAAGGGCTCAGCAGGCAGCAGCTCCCTGATGGCCTGTTGATGCCTCAAGGTCAGGGACTCGGCAAATAAAACCCACCTGTGCATGCTCTAAAGGAGGTCCTCTTTGACGTTCAGGGCGTGAATATTTCAATTCCAAGGTGGTATACCCTTGATAATGTCCTGCCACAAGTGACCCTTCTCCTGTCTATTTGTATGTTCGCAGTAAAACTTCTATACGTTTGTGCGTCACATCCTTCACCCAAGAAAGCCCTAATAACTCTGTGACTTGCTACTGCCTTCTCCCCCTTTTTCTGCCCCAGAACCAAATGCCCACTGAGCGCCCAGGTAGGGTGTGGCTTCCTGCATGGGGCAGAGAAGCTCATTTGGTCATAAAGGAATGACGACTGTCATTTAGATTTTTTTGCAAGTGAAAAGGCAAATGATTGGGGGGTGTTACCAGCTTTCAGACCCATAAGAATAAAGTTATATCCATATGTTCTTAAAACTTAGATTACAATCTTCATTCAACAGAAAAATAACCATGAAAAAATAGACATTGCTTTTAGATGGTCAATATTAAATGCTAAATGTCTGGATACCAAAATGTTAAAATCTGGGCATGTTTGAGAAGCAGCAACATGGAGATGGCTTTCTAGAATTTCATCCTGAGATGAGAACGCAGGCTGTATTGCAAAGCTCATAGGCATT
The DNA here is from genome assembly GCA_004024845.1 of Tonatia bakeri. NCBI lineage: Eukaryota > Metazoa > Chordata > Mammalia > Chiroptera > Phyllostomidae > Tonatia > Tonatia bakeri. The sequence continues at coordinate 106,031 of PVIA01001432.1, forward strand.
CTAGAAGGATTCAGACTGGAGGGTCCAGGAGGCAGAGCGTGAAACAATGCAGACAGAAACTATGTGAGCCTTTGGGCAAGACTTTTGGAGTCTCTGCTTCTTCACTGGTTAAACTGAACAATAAAATACATGGTTAATATAATGATAATAGTGAACTACTGTTTATTATGCAGCTCCTATGTGCCAGTCTGTGTGCCTCAGAGGCAGCATCTCATTTAATCCCCACAACAAACTCGCCAGTAGAAAGTGTCATCCTCATTATCACTACTTGCCAGCTGAAGAAATAGAGGTTTAAGAGGTTAAATAAGTGGCAGAGGCAGAGCTTGAACTCAAGTCAGCCTTGTCCTAAACCCATGCTTTCTGCTGCGTGTATAGCACTCCTTCCAACCCCTCTCACCTCCTCATAGGCATGTAAGGTAAGTAACGCCTCCAGCACACTGCCTTGCAGATAACATAGCAAGTCATCCATAAAAATGAGTTCCCTTTTCTCCCTGTCTCCTTGACCACCTTTTTATTGATAGGGAAAATGGGGTTCAGAGAGATTTATATGCAATGCCCCCAATTTATATACTTAGTTAATGTACAAACTGGTGCTACAATGCAATCTTAACTTCTGGTGAATTCATTCATTCATTCATTCATTCATTCATTCAACAATCCCTATTTATAAAACAGGTGTTGGGAACTGCCTTAGGTACTTGGGCTACGGTGATATATAATGCTAAATTACATATCACAAGAAATTTGGAGATAATAAGGCATAGTACCAGCTAAAAAGGGTATTTACTGTTTGATACTCTTTGGGATCAGATGGGCACAAAGAGCTGGAATAAAATAGAACACCAGAAAACTGTCACCACAACAAAGCAGCAAGAGAGGACTCTGGGAATAAACAGAAGGGCAGGTTTTCCAGGTCAGGGCATGAGGATGGGCTTTCCGAGAAGGCAGTGTTTGAACTGGGAGGTTGAAAAATGGATAACACTTTGAGAGGAAATAATGAGGATGGGAGAGGACTTTTATAAGAAGAGGGAACACCATGAGCAGAGATGAGGGGGTGGGAGAAGGTGGGGGGACAGAGACTGGGAAGGGCTGAGGAGGCATGGAGGGGTGGATGGTACGCCTGGGGAGTGTGTGATGAGCTCATCACAGAGGCCCCTGGACATCACATGAAGGCTCATGTACTCCGTTCTACTGAATACAAAGGGACACGAAAGGTGGCTGGATAGGAGAACAATATGTGAAGCTCTACACAGGAAAGATTAGAGGGGGGAGAGGAGAGGGAAATAAGTAAGATGTTATTCTTTCTTAAGTTTCTTGGCTGACTTAATAAATGAACAAATGTGCGAACAAACTTATAAACATGTTGAGTACCAATGTCTCCTAAGCACCGTTTGTGGTGCTGAGGGACAGGGATGAATAAGCACTGATTCCAGCTCTTCAGGAAATTGGGAGCTTGCAGTCCAGTGGGTGAAACCAATACTACGTGGCCAAATAGAATATGACGCGCCCCTTGTTATGCGACACAGAAGAGAAGCGACTGATCTGGTGTTGGAGGGAGTGGGGACAGCCCCGCAGAGGACACAGCAGGTGAGCTCTGTCTACGTGGATGAGTAAGAGTTTTTCCAGGGAGAGAAGGAGGTCAAGAACAAGGCATTCCGGGATGTTAGCGGATGAGCAGAGGAATGGAGTGTATAGACCAGGAGTCATACATAGCATAGAAGTTAAGAGCATATATTTTGAACTGAGACCTGGGATCACACTTCCATTCCTCCACCTACCACTGTCTGGCTTGAGCACTCAGCATAGCCTCCCTGAACCTCAGTCCCCTCCTCTGGTATGCAGATGCAGTGGGACTGTCCCCACAAGGAACTTAATCCAGCTCTGGTTCATGGTATAAGCTTAATAAAGTGTCATAATTCAAATAATATAATGTGTGTCATGGAGGAGCCCTAGGAGTCTTCTGTTCCCCGTGGAGACATGCAGGAATTCCGTGCATCTCCCTGGCCTGCAGCCTCCCTCTCCTTCCTGTTCCTGGCTGTCTAAGAAGCTTGCTGCAGGGCACTGTACTCTTAAGTATTGAAAACTTCTTTCTATTGGAATTTGATGGGTCGGCTGCTAGCCACTGAGTCTAGTTTTGCCCTCTAGAGGAACACAGGAAATACGTACTATCTATTTTACATGAAAGACACTCGGACATTTGAAGACAGGTCTCACGATCCACAGAAGTGTTCTTTTTCTTTCAGAGTCAGCACCTCTAGGTTATTTGTCATTTTGTCATAAAAGGGCTGCCCAGGTCTGCTTGCCTTGTAACTTTCCGGGATACATCTTAAGGAAAATGAAGAAGCAAAATATCAATAGCCCAGAGGGGAGAGATCCTCTTGTGCCTCCACCCTGTGCCCTGGGATTGTAGAAGGCTTGTCTTCACTGGATTCTAACTGGCTTGCAAATGCATGTGGTCTTTTCACCCCAGTGGTGGCAAAGTCTGACAAATGGCTCTATGTTCTGTTTAAGCAACTGATCTTTTGCTTAACCTAATTCAAGATTTTCTATGTATTTTGTTAAATATCTTGTTTCTTTTGTTCCATCGGGGGAAACCTTTTGGCCATTTTACCCATCTGACACATTTTCCTAGATTTGGGATTTCTGTGGAATTGATAAATGGCCATCCTGCACCTTTATGGGGTGTTGAAAACAAAATGTCAGATGGGTCTGGACAGAGGACAGAGCCATCCGACCCACTGAGGGACCTTTCTCATCCTCTTGGTGAAACGGTTCTTTAGACTGATGTGCTCCAGCCCGCATTTCCATACCTTGTCTGTTAGGCTGTCACAGGAAACCTTGGTGACAAAATAACTTCACCACGTCGGCCACGCCCACTGGCATTATAGACCTTGCAGCCACACTCAGAAAAGGACATGACGTGTGTTTTTCACAGCTTCTCAGTAAACACCAGCGGTTCCTTAGTAATTGTTAAATGTCTTTCTAAATATGTACAATTTTTAAAAATAATCCTATCTGGAATTTTGACAGGGGCTCAGAATTTATATTTCCTTCCCACGCAAAAAGTAGGAAATACACCCATTTCTAGTCTTTTGGTCCTGGACTTCTTCATGAGTTTTCAAAGACTGAGGTTACGCCTGCACACTTTTTTTCCTCAAAAAACCAGAGGGTTAATTTGGTTTGTTCAACAAGCTCTGATTGACTAGTCACATCCAAGACTCTATGTGTGTATCATCTTTCACCAGAGCTTAGAAACCTGAATTCATTGCTCTCCTGTTTTTCTCACCTATCCAGATTCAATTTCCTCTTCTAGACAGTTGTTTAACATTTCTAGATTGAGGACCATTTGCCTCGATGAAGAAAACAGAAAAGCTGAGAGCTGAGAATCCTGTGGCTCCCCCTCATGTAACACGAACCATCTGCCGCAGCCCCGGCCCACCCTTCCCTGGTCCCCATCCAGAAGAAACAGCTCTATTTTGCCATCTTCAGAGTATTTTTTTGTTGTTTGTCAGATTCAGCCTCTTTGCTACATTATACTCACAGGCTCTGGCCAGACTTTTATCTGGGATTACATGTCCCCTTTTCAATCTTCCTTATGTGTCCTTCTAAAATCTCGTCCGTCAGAGATTTCCTTGTGCCCCACACTGATTTCTACTGATGCTGGACTCAACAGACACAAGTTGAACCGAATTAACTGATTTAATTTTCTTTTTTTCAATGAAATAACTTGTAATTTTATAGCCTGCAGTTCATTTTTTTTAAGAGTCTTCCTTTCCTCAGTCAAAAATCCCTTTTGGGGATCTTTGAACATGGACTCATGTGCCGATTCCTAGGAAATCTACTTTTCCCAAGCACTGGGTGCAGTGACTGCCAAGCCCAGGCTTGCCCTGCTCTCCACCCCAACCACGCACTGAGACTTCGCTCCATGATTCCCCTCAACTCACTGCCACCCGCCAGACAGCTCTCTTCGGGGTCCTGATGAAGCCCAGACCAGCATTGTCCCTCGTGTACATGCAGTGGAACGGGTGGCAGAGGGCCTGGGCTTCGAGATCGAACTGACCTGGCTTAGCCACTTACGAATGTGTCAACTTGGGCAAGTAGCCTCTCATGTCTCCACTTTGGTCCATTCTGCAAAAAACGGGGATGATGATAGTACCTGTCTCATAGTTGGTTATGGGGCCTGAATTAGATGATGCATTTAAATGCTTATCGTAGTGGTTGTCACACAGTAAACATTCAATAAATTGTACCATTGTTCTTAGTACTTGTTGTTTCTTCTAGTGTCTACTTCTATACAGTTCCATGTGGGTTACTTCCTGTTCACCTTTAAAACTCAGCTGGAATGTGATCCCTGACTTCATCACACATGCCTAACTTTACCTTGTAACCAGACTTGAGGTTAATAAAAACTCTTGAATAATTCTCTTTTTTTTGGCCCCACCGAAATGCAAAGGTCATGTGGCTGGCCGGATCCACAGCACCTGCTGGGGAAGACCTCAGTGCTCTGTGCCCACACGGATGGTTGGCTCGGCCACTTCTCCATCTGGTCCTGTGGCTGCTATTGAACTGAAAGCCTTTCCAGGGCAAGCATGGGACCCCTACATCTGGGAACCAGGACGTAGCTAGAACGGAGCTGCCAGAAGGCGAGCAGCCCCTGGCTACGACCGGAGTGACTCTGCTACCAACCCCTTACAGTCACAGCTGCTTGTGTTTACCACCGACTGGCTCTTCATTAGCTCCTGTGTATGCATATCGTGCTTTTTCCTGGACAAAATGCAAGGCTTCCACTTGCCCAGGTGAAGCAAAGCAATCAAAACTCAACACAAAACAACTCTTTATTAATGGAGTTATTTAAATTGACCTGCTATTCCCCAAGTGAGCTCCCAAAAGTACAAAGCAAATTTGGTTACTCCCCACTGAAGCTCTCAATTGCACTTGACAGTCCAGTTCGAATCACCTAGCCTGACGACACTGAGTCTTTGCTCATGTTAATGAGCGCACTTAATGGTCACTAACTATTTTCCCTGTGAATAACAATAACACATGAACAACCTAGTCTTTCAAGTCATGGTTTTTTAACCATTTTCTTTCATCCGTGATGCTGAATACTTTTCTGATGGTGTACTGGTGTGTGGTTTTGGTTTTTAACTATCCAATTCCTTAGATGCGATTTCCTGCCTCCACAGAATCTGGGAGAAGTCCTAATTTGGTGCTCGCCACAGATGTGTCAGTGCCTCCAACATCTTCACTGACAATCTGGGGCACCCAGAGCACCGAAGTGTAACTGCAGCCAGAGCCCTCGGCAGCACTGGGCGGGGCATCTCCCCAGGAGGGCTGGGTTTCAGCCTTTGTCTCTTGTTCTCTGGCCTCTAGTCAGCTCTTAGCTCCTGTGCTCATCCACAGGCCTATTTCATTTAAATCTCCAGCCAGGCCTTCTCTGTCCAGCACTCTGGCCACGCTGACCTCCCACAGGTGCCTTACACATGAGGCTGATAACCCAGAAACCTGCACTGTGGGTCTGGCCTGATTCAGTCTTGACAAAGCCAGGATGCTGGAGGGAAACTCATGGCTCCACGCACGGAGCCAGGGGCTGCAGCTGAAACACAAAAGATCTAGTGTCCTTCCTTTTTTAAACACTTTTTTTTGTTGTTTTGCTTTTAGCTATGTATCTCTTCATTATAAATACTTTTCCTTGCTTTAGGATATTATTGAAATATTATACTACATGTAGTCTAAAACTTGCTTGTTTTGAATTCCATATTATTGCATTTCTAAAATGCATCCATGTTGCCATTTATTTTTACTGCTGTGTATGTAATACTCAGTATATGCCACAGTTAGCTGGCCCACAATTTACCCATTTCCTGTTAGTGGGTATCTAGGCTGTTCTTTTGGCTATTATAAATGATGCTACCGTGAACAATCTTGTATAAAGCTTCTGGTCCATGCGGGCAAGAGTGTCCCTGAAATATATCCTTAGGAATGAAATTCTGGAGTAGGAAGGTATGCAAATGTTCAGTTTCACAGCATGAAGCCAAATTATTTTCCAAAGAGTTGTGACTCTTTACATTCCCATCAATATTGAATAAAAGCTTCCCTTATTTCTCATCCTTGCCAAATAATTAGTATTATCACTTTTTATAAGTTTTGATAATTTAATAGTTTAAAATAGTTTCTCATTATAGTCTTAATTTACATTTTTCTAATTACTCATGAATATTTTACTGTGAATGTATGTTTATATCTGCCTATTTTTATACTGAGTTTTTGCCTATTACTGATTTATAAGATTTTTTTACATATTCCAGAATATTGATATTTTTGGTTATATTTGTTGCCAATATATTTTCCAAATTAGTAGGTTATCTTTTCCTTTATAGTGTTATAGACTACCAAGTTGGGGTCAAAAAGATTCTTGTTAACTTTTCAGTTTAATCTTTTATATTAGAATCTTTAATTTTTATGAGACATTTCCTTGTACCATGTAAGGTAAGACTCACTTTCACTTTTCCTGTATGGAGCGCCAATCATCCCAGATCCCTTGTTTCCTGTGGCCGCAGTGCCACAGCGGGTCGCACTGGGTTTTCATATGCGTGAGATTACATTTGGGCCTTTGGGTGGCTTTCTGAAAAGCATTAAAATTGGCTTCATAAAGGTTGTATACACTCTTTGTTAGATTTATCCTTAGGTATGTTTTTATGCTACTGTTAGTAATATCTTCTTTGTTATTTTGTTTGTTATTCTTTTTCATCCTCACCCAAGGACATGTTCATTGGTTTTAGAGAGAGAGGAAGGGAGGGAAAGAGAGAGAGAGAGAAACATCCATGGGAGAGAGAGAGATCAATTGGTTGTCCCTTGTACACACCCCGACTGGGGGTTGAACCTGCACCCTAGGTATGTGTCCTGACAGGGGATCAAACTCATGGCCTTTTGAAATACAGGACCGGTGATCCAATCAACTGAGCCACACTGGCCAGGGCCATTTTGTTATTTATTATTCACTTGATACTGAGAGATAGAATGCAATTTCTTTTCACATTTTGATCTCATATTCAGCCAACATCATATAAACTCTCCTTATTTTAAATAATTTATTTGTACATTCTTTTGGTTTTTCCATGTGAATAATTCTATCCTCTGGGGGAAAAAAAATTGTTTCTTCCTTTCCAAGCTTTATGCAGTGTCTTTTTGCTTTGTTGTACAATATTGACTAGGGTCTCCCGTAAATGTTGAACAGAAGACATGATGGTAAGCATCTTTCTCATATTCCTGCTTTTTAAAGAAACATTTTTCATGTGATGCTCTTACCATTCAATAATGATGCTTTTTTCAAGGTTTTAGAAGATATTCTTCAAATTAAGAACATTCTATTATGTTCTATTCTCTTTTTACTATAAGTTTTTATCCCAAATGAGTATTGGATTTTGTCAAAAGATATTCTCTTTTTCTATTAAAAAGACCATATGGTTTTCCTCTTTAATTTGTTAATATGGTGAATGTTAAATCACCCCTAGATTGTCAAATCACCCTTAGATTGTCAAGTTTTGATTGTAATTAATTAAATTACATGTTCATTATACTTTTGTATCTTTTTGAATCTTTGCTATATTCTGGTTATGTCTGCCTCTTTCATTGCTAATTTAGTTATTTCTGTCTTCTATCTTATTTTTTAAAATCAATTGAAGAGATTGTCTCTAGTCTTTTATTAGGCTTTTTAAAGCACCAATATTTGACTCATTTGATCTTGTATTTTATCTTTACTCTCTATATCATTTACTTCTGCTTGTATAGTACTTCTGCTTGTTATTTTCTTTCTTTAAGCTTATTTTGTTTCCCTCTTTCTAAATTAAGTTTAGACATTAATTTTAGCTCATTAATTTTCAACCTTTCTTCTCTTCTAATAAAATTATTGAAGGCAATACCTCTAAGAACCACATTCAGTGCCTCCCATGAGTTTGATCTACTGTTTGCCTTTTCTTATTTAGCACATTGAAATGTCCAAGTATTTTTTAAATATCTACTTTTTTGATTCATGAGAAACATATTTTTACTTTCTATATGCATGGTTTTAAAAAATATCTTTTGTCTGTTGTTTTCGAAGTTCATTACATGGTAATATAGAATGGAGTCTATATACTATAGATCCCCTGAGTTTTACTTTGTGAACTTATGGTCAATTTTTGTAAATCACCATGTGAAACTGAGAAGAATATACATCCTCTAATTTGAAGGTGCAGGGTTTTTTAAGTGTCCATTAAATTAAGGTTATTAGTTGCATTGTTCAGATTTATACTCATGTTCTGTCTGTTTGGCCATCATCACCTGAGAGACTTACTAAGCTCTCCTGTGATGATAATAGAAATTTTTCCCTGTGGTTTCATCACTTTTTGGTTTTATATATTTTGAGCCTTTTATAGTCAACACACACACACATCTAAGACCGTCCTACTTCTTGGGACGGTTTTAGAATAATGTGGTGATTCTATTTATTCCTGTCCATGGCTGTGGCAGTAAAGGCTGTTTTACGGCTTTTAATATAATTACTCCAGCTTTATTAAGTTAGTATGTATTTTGTAATCCTTTTCCTTTAAAACTTTCTGTGTTTTACATGTGTCTGCTAAACAGCATATAACTGGGTGTCATTTTGGTCATGAACTGTGATTGCTATCACTGAGATATTTGGGCTGGTTTCTTCCATCTTTCTTTATGCCATCTTTTCATCTATTTTTTCTATGCTTTTTTATTGCTACTTAGAATTGAGTTAGAATTTTTGTTTGGTTGATTATTTTTTTTTATTTCTTCTCCCTCTGTTTACCCAAACTGATTTGGAATTTATACATTTTATTCCTATTCTCTTGGTGACTACACTTAAAATTTAAATAGGCATTTTTAATACCTCGGCAAAGTCTAAACTAAATCAACACCTTAGCCTACTTTTAAATAATATAAGGACCCAGGAGCACTACTTCCAATCATTCAACTTCCAACTTACATCTATTTTATTTTTTATTTAAAAAAATTGTTTCTTTTTAAAAAATTCATTCCAAAGAGTGGGAAAGGGAGGGAAAACAGAGAGAGAGAAACATCAATACAAGAGAGAAACATCAGTTGGTTGCCCCTCTCACGTGCCCTGGCTGGGGACCAAACCCATTACTGAGCTGCGTGCCCTGACTGGGAATCAGCCCTGTTACCTTTTGGTTTACAGACGACCCCCAACCAACTGAGCCACACTGGCCAGGGCCCGACCTACATCTATTTTAGTGACAACATATCTTTCTTATATGTCACAGCAGGAAGCTCATGATGTTGAGTTTGATTACGGTTAAAGTTGGTTAAGTTTAAGGTGGTGTTTGTTGCCTGTTCACTTTTCCAGTATTTTTCTGCTTGCTCCTTTTTATATGCAATTTTCTATTTCTTTAAATATTTCACACACAGACATGAATGTACTATTTTCTGTACTTAATAATTAATGTAGTTGAAGTCCTTGGCCATTTAAATGTGTTGTTTTTGCTGACTCTCATTCTTAGTGACTGACTCCCCTGTGTTTGGGGTGATTTTAAAAATAATTATTATTAAAAACACATAGTTTACTGAACTTAATCTGTCAGGATCCCAAAAGTCTAAATTGAGGCATGGTTTCTTTAGAGCACAGGTGGGAAACACAAGGCCCACAGGCCGAATCCTGCCCTCCACCTTGTTTTATCCCGCACGGCACCCTGTTTCTACCTGGCTTCAGGGCCGAGCTCTCGCTTAACTGTTAAGGAGTAGTTACATGTACACAGTCCTAAAATTATATTCAGCCCTTTGGAGGCAACCACAAGGCTGATGTGGCCCCTGGGAAAATGAGTTCGACACCTCTGCTTTACAGGATCTCTAAGTGGTTTGGGAGAACTAGACACTTGGCTTCCAGGGGGAATCTCAAAGTCAGCTCCTTCACTGTTTGTTAGTTCCAAGGCGTAGACTCTAAAAGCACTGATATTTACCCCCAAGGCCACCCTGGATTTCTGCTTTTGTGCTTGCTTCTTCCCTGGCACACGTAGGTTTCAGCACACCTTCTTTCTTCTCGCCCCTAGGAGCTTTATCTCACTTACTCGAGAGCACAGGAAGATTTTTTACAAGAATGCTTGTAGTGAATGGGCTTTTATAGTGTCTCATCCACCATTGTGCTACCCTGTACTCCTTAGGAACCTCATTCTTGGTCTGTGGCTCAGGGAGCCTTCTGGTTATTTAGTCTTACACATTTTTCCAGGTAAAATCATTATGATGGTGTTTTTCAACCCTGAGAGTTGCAAAATTAATTTTATGGGTTATAACAAGCACTAAAAATGGGACAGAGTAGGAAGTTTCAGACTCTCATATGGAGCAAAACTTAATATTATTTCTTGAAACATTTATTCTATTATACATTAATGTGGACTAACTTGTAAGATAAAATGTACTTTCTTGCTGCTCTCACAGTAATTTTCTGTCTGTAAAGCAATGCTCTAAAGCATAGAACCCTTGAGGCCTCAAAGACACTGGAATCCATGCAATGAAAAGAACCCAAGTCTTCTTCCAGGAGGGGATCTTAGTCTTGCCTGCACTGGGCCCATCGCTATTACTGCTGAGGCTGGAAACAGGTTATCGGTATTTGAGTGAGGCAGTCTGCGATAGATGTTGAGTGTCCCTGGGTCTTTGCTGAGTGTGTCAAACTGAAAAATCTAACAGCCACCCTCTGACCTTGAGCCATTCCTACAACTAGTTGGGGAGGCAATTCTGAGAAGTGGGTCAGGATGCCCCAGGAGGACTACTGTGAAACTCCTTCTTCCTGGGAAAGGAGGACTGGCGAGTTTGCTGCTTGCTAGAAAGGCTGCTGAGTTCTTTGCCCTGAACTCCTCAGTTGTGGCACAACCCACTGTGTGCACAGCTACTGTCTCAGCCTATTAGATCAGGCCACAGGGCTTGGGGACAGGGCAACGCATAGCATGCGGCCACTCCTGCTGCTTGCTGTGCTGTGAGTGACGGGCTCCCCGCTGGGATGCAGGGCACCTGGGCATTCACTGCAGCACCTGCACAGTTGTGGCGAACCTACCCCAATGCCTTGCTTGCTTCACCATCGACTTCGCAGACTGCCTTATTCCTGGCCGTTCTCTGCAAGGTTGGAGTTCTTTCCTGACCCTACTCCATTGTACTATATAGTGAAATAATGGTACCTGAGTTTCCAGTTTTATGGCCTCCCCGTATTCATACAATCAGACTCCTTCAGGATCACAGAAGGACCTCAGCCTTTCCCCTCCTCTGCCGCCCTTTGAGAGCACAGCCGCCAGTCACTGTGATGGCTGACAAGCCTTGGACTCACTGCCTTTTAGCACAGGCAGGGAACAAATCTTTGTGGAAGGTTACCCAAAGGATGTCTGTTCCCCGAAATCGATCCCCAGATTGTGACATGCTGTCAGGGATGCATGCCTCAGAACAAGTGTTTGGTTCTCTTTGTTAATCTGCTTTTGCTGAACTATTTTGGGGGTGGGGGTAACAGCATGAGTCTACACTGAGATCCTAATATGCGCCAGGCATGTGAGATTCATGTGTTATATATGTATAGAAACTAGTTTAAATCTCTTCTAGGGAGTGTAGTTATAAATGAATGTGAAGTAATGAACAAATTAAATTTAATCTGAAAACCATGTTGCCCATCCAGCTGTGTTTTATAATGACAGGAATAGGAAAGAAAAGAGGAGGTATGTTTATAGCAGTGTTATTTATAATCACCAAGATCTAGAAGCAGCCCAAGTGTTCATCAGTAGATGAGTAGATAAAAAAAGCTGTGGTACATTTCTAAATGAAATACTAGTTGGCTGTAAAAAAAAAAAAAAAAAGAATGAAATCTTACCTTTGCAACAGCATGGATGGACCTATAGAGCATTACGCTAAGTGAAACAAGCCAGTCAGAGAAAGACAAGTACCGTATGATCTCACTTATATGTGGAATCTAACGAACAAAATAAACTAACAAAAATTAAAAACAGACTCATAGATACAGAGAACAGACTGACAGCTGTCAGAGGGGAGGAGTTTGGGGGCTGGGTGTAAAAGGTGGAGGGGTTAAGCAAAAAGAGAATAAAAAAGGAACTAATTTTTTTTGAGCACCAATTGTATGCCAGGCAGGTTTTTTAAGTGCTTTACTAACAGTATTTCATTGAGTCCCTTCTTCATGCTGACCAATAAGGATGGCAGAACTAGTCCATTTCACAGATGAGAAAGTTTGGCGAAAAGGTCATTGTTATCTAACGGCCACTTGGGATTCAAGCTCAGGAGTGTCCTGCTTCACCTGCATCACAGAGCTGTGGCAAACTGACCAGCATTCTTTTCTTGCTTAGCCATCACTTTGGAGGCTTGTTAATCCTTGCCATTCTCTATGAATGGTGTCAGGATTTCAACTCAGGAGCGCCTGACTCTAATATCTCTGTTCTTTTCAGGACGCTGCACCATTACATTACTCAGAAAATTATTATTCCTTCTGTCCCTCAGCAGCAGTCAAGATAAAAACCACAGAGTGTAAACCAAAGTACATCCCTCTTCCCGGCTAGGTTGTCATTGCAATTCCTAGTCATAACATGTGCTCCTGCTGCCACCTGCTGGCAGCCCCGCACACCCTGATGTTCTTTGCAAACCCCTCTATATGATGAAGGAGCCATTTGGCTCTGATGATGATGATGATGATGATGATGATGATGATAAGAATAACAACAAAAACAACAACAACAGGAAACTCAATGCTGACAACCAGCTGGTACATGCTCCCAGAAGCTGGTAAATTCCTAAGGGAGGAATAATTCCCATATACTTTTCTTGGGGGTAAATCCTTTCTCTTTCAAAGTCGCACATTTTTCATCAGATTTCATCTGTTTCTAAGTATTGAAAGAAAGAACGAATTCTGTTATCAAGACCATCTAAATTTGAATGGCGGTCTCTTGCTAAGTGGGGGTATTCCACACCCCCAGCACATAACACTGACCCTGTGCTGACAGCCAACAAACCGGTAGGAAACAGGCCCTGATTAAGAAAAATCTAAGTGGCCGGCTGGGCTGCGGCTGGCCTCCTGACAGAAGGTGGGGCCCAGGGCAATCTGGACTCGGCATGTCCTGGTCCTTTACTCCGGGCAGTCAGGACCAGCAGGGGAGTCCGCTCCCTCGGACAAGGGCATCCATCTGTAACGCACGCACGTGCACACACACACACACACACACGCACGCACGCACGCATTCTACAGAACATAATGACTTGTCTTCTGCGGTGGATTCTTCAATTTTTGTTTTTCTTGGTTTCCCCATTCTTGACAAAATGGGGAGGGAAACCCTTCCCGGGGGAGAGGAAGGTTATTTCTGACCGTTGGGGGGAAAAGAAAGCAGGAATTGTTGTCACGACAATTAGGAGCTCATCAAAGCCTCATTTTGCTCATCAGCCATCAGTGCCCTCCGCCCTGCACCCCCGCATGCTCCTCTGATTCAATGCCGGCCTAATGAGTGACTCCGGGAACAAAAGACCCTTTCAGGCTGGCACACATAATTATCAGAGGAGACTTGCACAGCCGTCACAGACGCCTCATGTTTTCAGGCCTGTCTCTAAATTCGGTTATTCACAACCTTTATAGCTCAATATTATTGCCTAACTGTGATCATTTTCTAATTATCCTAATAATACCCATTAAATAATTCCCATTAAATTACTTGAACCAGAGCAGCACAGGCCAGCTCAAATATAACTTAACCTAATAAGCATTGGTCATTCATTAAGCACCAGGGCAATCTCTTAAAGGGGCTGAATAGAATATTAAACTGGAAAGGAATATTATTGTGGCACAAATGTTATTACAAGTTAGAGTGTATTAATTTTGGTGCCTGGTTTGTAAATCTCCCATATGGTTCCCTTTGGGGCTGTTCTCCATGACTTGACTCTCGGAGTCTTCCACCCCTGGCTGATCTGCAGTCGTCACCCACACAGGGACAATCCAGGAGAAAAAGGGGAATTAAGTTCCCAAGCACATGAAGAGAATGAATGGAACCCATCTCCTGGCCAGGTCAGCACAGCTTTGAAGACACCACAAGCTGCCTGGGTTTCTTTAGCTCATAACTCAAAATAGCCTTCCTTTACATTTGGGGTGAGGGAGATTTTCAGAAGTGTTAAAAATTTGGGTTCTAGAATTTAAACCTCAAGTACTGAAGATGAGAGAGACAATTCTCTAAAAGTGTATGTATGGGGATATTAATATTTTGAAAAATAATACCAGATAGCATTTATCACCTATACTCTGGAAGACACTTTGCCCACCATTACCCTGAATTCTCACAATGAGCTGGTACTGTGGAGACTATCCATTGTCAGGGGTAGGAATATGGGACCAGAGAAGCTGAGTGATTTCCTAGGACCAACACAGCCTAAATGCAATGGAACAGAATTTGAACCCAGTGCTCTTTGATGCCTATAACTCTACTTACCCCACTACTTCGCACTTCCTCCCCAGCAAACTGAAACATGCCCTGGCTTTGTTGGTGTGTCCTTTTTATTTCTAAGGCTCTCCCTGGAATCAGTGGATTCCTAAAGAAAAATGCCAGAGCTTCCTTGATTGGGAAGGTGACCAAACATCAAACAAGGGCAGGTGACTGTACCAAAGGTCCCCAGAGCAGCTGCGAAGACAGGCAGTGACTCTCACACCCAGCAGCCAGAAATAGGTATCACTTTTGTAATGAATCCTACTTCTGATGAGTGGACTTGGGTTTTCTTTGCAAGAAAATGCACAGCGTATTTCAGTGAGAAAAGGAACGAGCAGTTATTAATCATCTATCCCATCCATCCCATAATCAAGGCATCATGCTAGAGCTTCCACAGAAATTGTTTAGCCAATCCTCACCACAAATCCAAGAAACAGATGTGATTATCACTCTTGCTTTACAAACACGGAAACCAAGGCACAGAGGGATCAAGTCAGACTCCACTCTTTCCCTGTTCTCCAGAAACCAATGAACCATACGGTAACAAATCCGAAACCACGGGGCCCTCACATGGACAGACACTTGCAAGGCTCTGGGTGCAGCCCACACGATTTTGCAGGCATGACATTGTAGGCGCTTCGGGGCTCACAAAACCTGGGTCTGCCCCTGCTAGTATCATTGCTCTCAAATAACTGCACTTTTAAGAGAAGTGAAATGCTAACCTTGCACTCTGTTGTTTAACAAGTAACACATTTTCATGGCTGCACAGAGAGAAATGTGTTTTCAGCGTTCGGTTTTTCACAATTTATATTCAAAGTATAAAGGGTTAAAGGCATCGTGTCACAAGGCTAAGGAGATAGTACTTTCCACAAACTCTAAGGACCCCCTCCAATTCACTAGCCACCCAGATGCCAGGCGGTTTCCCAAAACGGTAGGTTTCTGGAAGTCATGCCTCCCCTCAGAACCCTTCACCGGCCCCTCGTTTGTTAAGGCACTTCACTTTTTTTTCATGTACGGCCTTTGCAGGGGCTGCTCCCTCTGCCGGAACAATCTCCTCACCTCCCCGTTAACCCCTGTTCCTCTTCTGGTTCTCATCTTAATAAGTCACCCCTTCCAGGAAGCCCTGCCTGACTGCCTCTCTCCCAGGATCAGTTAGGAAACCCTTGATTCTGCTCCCATGCACCCTGCAGCTTGTTCCCATCCCAGCACTGGTCCTCCTGCATGGAGGTCCATTTCTCCACATGTCTGGGTCCTTCAGTGGCTATGGAGTTCTCAAAGGCGGAAACTGTGTCATCTTCATCATTATAGACCCACTGTCTTCATGTCCAACACATAGTAGGTCTTCACCAGACGAATTCTGTTTGAATCTCAGAATCTGAAGCTATCAGTAGAATAGTTACCATTGAGTGCTTTACCTGTGCCAGGCAATGTGCTAGTTTATATATGTGTGTATACATGTTATTTATATGTGTGTATGTATACAGATGTATAGATGTATATATACATATCTAAATGTACACACACACACACACATATAAATAATTTCTTCTTCAGTTCTTACATCACCACTATTACCTCCATTTAGAGGAGAATAGAAAGTTCATAAAGATGAGAAACATGACTGGCCCCATGTCACACAATGCGTAAAAGGAGAGACCAGGATTTCTACTTTAAGTCCGGGCTTTGAGTCACTACCAGCATTGCTTGAAGGTCCACATGTTTCTCCTGAATTTATCCTGAGCCCTGAATGGCAAAGAATGTGCACACAGCAGGCCCCTGGCAGACCGGACAGCCAATGGCCCGGCCCATAGGTCTATCTGAGCCCCTCGGAATTTCAGATGGGGCCGCTGGGCTGACTGCAAAGGTGTGAAGTGGTTGTAGATTTCACGCTGTACGTTGACGTTGACAGAGGGTGACAGAGTCTCACTGTCTGGCCAGATGGGCTAAACCGGCTCTGTCCTCAGACTGCAGCCTCGGGATCCCTGGGGAAGCCTACCTGCTTCTCCTCGGAGTGCCTTCTCCAGCCTCACGCCCTGGATCTCGGAGGCCCTCTGCCGCTCCTCCACCTCCTCCAGCTGCCTCTGGATGGCCTGCAACGCCAGGGTCTTAGGTCACATGGGGACTCCTGGTTTGCAGAGTCACATACTTCCCAAGAGGAAGAGGCCCTTTCTCATGGGATGTCGCCTCCTTGACGAAAGGGGCCAGGACCGCCGAGTTCCCAAACAACAGTACCTGGATGCCTCCCTTCTTTATCATGAAGACATAAAGCAAGGGGTCTGTGTGTCAGCTCAGTTTGCCCCCAAGCAGAGGGTAAAACGGTCCACTTTGACCAGGCCAGTCACAAAGATGTGCTCTCAGGCGGAGGCTGTCGGGCCAGGCTGGCAGAGACTCAGCCCCCGACTACGGTCTTGGCAGAAGCTCCAGGGCTGCAGCCATGACTCAGAGCAGGACAGGGGCTCTGGGGGCAGACACAGAGCACACTCCCATTCTGTTTTCCCAAGAAAACCCAGCAGATCCCTCTGGAGGAGCTGGTCTGGAGCAGGGGCCCTGGGCCAGCTCCCGGGGCAGGGTGTCCTTTCTCTGTGGGTCTGGCTCCCGTCTGAGCTACAGATTGTGCCTATTCCTTCACTGCGCCTCGGGGCTGGTGCTCAGGGGCCTTTCACAGTGGCCATGTATGGTAGCATCGCTACTAGCAGGTTATTAAGACACAAGATGTTTATCACATTAGGGACAACTTCACATCGTCCTTGCACTGACCAGTGGCACTTATTAAGGTTTAGGGTCATGAGTGGATTTTCATTTTCATTTTTATTTTCCCTACTAGCTCTTTCTCTCTTGTATATATTAGGAAGGAAAATTAGGGGAAAGCCTTTCCTATGTGCATTCTATTCAGCCCATCAATTTTCTCTGTTTTCAGACACCATGCTGCCAAAAGGCATTTCTCTGGGCAGAGCAGACTTTGCACCTGGCAGACCAGGTGAATTTAAGGAACAGGCAGCTGTTAGCACAGAGAGAATGTGTGTGTTCTTTCCCCTCTGCATTTCTCCAACTTAGTCTCTCTCCCCTTCCTCCTTAACTCCACATCTTCCTCCATCTCCCCTGGATACAGGGGTACAGCTGCCAAAGCCCCTCTAACCCGGTGAAGAGGCCGGGGCAGGAGGGGCCTGAGCTGCCACCTGGTTCCTCTTGTGCCAACTAAATGTGTTTAAGCCCCAAACATAAAATCTGAAATAGATGGGAATTACAACTTGTAATTTCATGCCCCCTTCCTCTCTGTCTCTCTTTTAAAGATAATTATATCTTTATAAATCGGTCTCTTGCTGGCATGGTGTAGAATTGCAAAAGGAAAGAAAACATTTAAATAACTTCATTACTGATTACTTGGTGATTCTGGCCATGAGGTTGTTATGGAGTTAGTAGAGCCTCCTCCCACACCTGCCCCCATTCGTATGTTGAAGTCCTAACTCCCAAAGGGACTGTATTTGGAGACTGGGACTTTAAAGGAGGCAAATAAGGCTATGAGGGTGGGGCCCTAACCTGATAGGACTGATGGCCTTATAAGAAGAGGAAGAGACACCAAAGGTTGACCTCTATTTCTCTGCATCTACACAGAAAGGAAGGGCCACTTGGGGACATAGGAAAGCAGCTCTCTACCAGCCAGGAAGACAGTCCTCACCAGAAACCCACCCTGAGGGCATCTTAGTCTTGAACTGCCAGCCTCTAGAACTGTGAGAGAATGCATTGCTATTATCTGAGCCCTCCACTCTGTGGTATGTTGTTACCGCAGCCCAGGCTGGCTACTCTAGTGGTCATTCTTTAGAAACTAATGATGAAAGTCTCCAAGATTAAAAAGGAATGCAAATCAAGATTCAAAAGGCCATTGTAATTCTCCTCTTACTGCCACCTATTGTCTGGAGTGCAAATAGAAGGAAGGGCAATTGCTGAGCTGGCCAATCCACAGCATAAAGACTTATCTTGTTCTCTGGAGGGGAAGTTGAAACGTTTCAAAGAGACCTATTTTAGAATTTGAGAGAGGACAGAGGACCTTGATGGGAATTTTCCCTGTCTGCTCAGTGAAAGGGGCAGCTCCCAAGCTCCTCACTCTGAAGGGTAAAGGAGGATGAGTTAAATTTTCCTCCTTCTCAGAAACAACTTACAGGACCACATGGCCAGATCAAAGCAATAACTGGAGAACGGAAGGTAAGGGTACATTGGATTAATATGAATGGTCATTCAAGCCCTTTTGTTCTAAAACCTAACTGTTCTTCAAGGCTAGCTTTGGGTCCTCAGGGAAAGGGGGGATGCCTTGCCTTTCTGCTTCCTTTGCTGGTCTGTGGCAGAGGTGGGCAGATCAACCTGGGCAGAAATGTTTGGAGTAGGCCAGGAAATCTATATCAGAATGCTGGGCGCTTATGCCGTCAACTAATCTGGAAACAGAGGCAGCCCCCAGTAGTTGTCAGTTCAGCCGAGACACTGGCAGAAGTTGAGGGAAGGTCGTGCCCTCACAGAGGACACAGCAAAGGCCACTGCCATGCGGCCGTCAAGGCCTAGGATGTTCCCAAGGCCATGTGCTGGCGGTCATTTCAGGCTCATTTTGCTGGAAACATGCCTACAGGTGGAAAGGTGGTGGGAAGCCAGATCAACACCCGGGCTCTCCAAGCTCCCAGAGTGCCACCGGGGATTGAGTCAGTGCCTTTAGCGTAGCCACAAACCTGGCTGCTCAGAAAGGAACTGCCTTTCTCCAGCCTACCTCCCCGATGCAATACAGACTCCCAGAGGGCTGTCAGGTCCAGATCGCCAGGGGCCCAGACCCACTCACTCACATCCAGTTTGTTTTCTGACCTGAGCTTTATGAAGTCTTTTCAGTTCTTCTTGCTTAACCAATTGTTGTGTTGCTTTTTCCAGCTTCCTTCTTCTCCTAAGCATCTTCCTCTCCTATAAAAGCCAACAGAGAAGAAAACAATATGTTGAAGAAATGGGGTTGAAACTTACAAAATACCCACATGGGCTTCTGCCCTCTGCAACCGAACTGCTGCTTAGCTTCTAGAACAATGAATGTCCAATAGAACCTTCTGCGATCATGGGAATGTTCTGTATCTGTGAATTTTATTTCATTTTAATGAGTTTAATAGCCACATGTAGCTAGTAGGTGCTAGACTGGGAAACTGGTGTGTGTGGTCATGTTGGTGTGTGTGTGTGTGTAGGTATGTAGTTGGAAGTGGCTTTACAGAGCACTCACTTGGTTCAGTGGAAGGTAGGAATAATGCAGGAATTATACTCTCTATGGGGGCTACCGTAAAGCCCAAAGATGATGAGCCTAACACACACACACACACACACACACACACACACACACACACACACACAAGTACGCTACTTGAAAACAAGCCCTTTAAACAGTCCTTAGGTTCATTCTACATTGCCTAATCAAACCTGAGAGTGCAAGAGCATATCTAAATCAGATGAAAAGTTTTCCTGGCTGGAGAGAGGCATGAGATTGCTTCTCTTCCCTACTGCACTTTGCTGTACAAATGCATCATTCATGTCAGTGGGTTCTCTGTGTGCCTGGGCTTGTAAAATATAGAACATTCAAAACTGACACATTCAAAAGAGGTGTCTGGATCCTGATGGTGCCATTTCCGGGTTTTAGACACCAGAGAAAGGGGGAGCAGTGCCACGGCCTGCTCCACATAACTCGAAGTTCAAGAGACGCCTCTGACTGGAGAAAGAGCAGAGGGTAATGGGTGAGCACAGAGGCTGGGAGCCTGCAGAGCTGGCATCAATTCCCAGCTGAGCTGCATGTACTTCAGTGCATCGAATACTTTCTGAACTTCAGATCCTTTTCAGAGTGATGAGAACGACTTCATGCTGACTTTGTAGGGATAGAATAAGGATTAAATGAGATAAGGTGGGTCAAGCTCTTTGCAGAATAATTGAAAAAGATATAGGACAGAAATTCAGTACATACTATGATTTTTATTATCAGCATTATTATTATAAATTAGCATTATTATAATTCTTTACTAAAGTCTATTATTTTCATCTATTATATGTGCAAATGTATGTAGGAGTATATGAATTTTATATATATATATACACCCCCTGTATTCACAAAGGAAGTGTTCAAACTGGGCCAGTTTTACTATCCATTTGCCTTCTCTGAGCATACACATCAATTTTTTCTATAGCAGCATGAAGATTAGAGTGTGCTAGAGATTCCTCTTTAATACTGGCAGAAACAAATGAGGAATGAAAAAATTACTACAGCGAGGCTGGAGCCTGGGTATTCAATAACTGTGGCTGAACTGAAAGTTTGCCCATTAAAAGGGCCGTATGTCCACAACTGCGGAGTAGACCTACCAGGCCTGACCCTAGATACTGCCAGAGGAATCCGGGTCCATAACAGGGGTTAGAGATTGAGCCTCAAAAGCCTCAACCTTCCCAAGGGTTTCATAGACCCTTGTCCTTGTGACACCCATTCCATGGAGAGACCACCACATTCTTTAGAAAGCATCCAGGTTTCAGGGTTCCGAATGTCTATAGGTCATCAGTGAAAGCATTTATGTCAATGATGAAACTTGGGTTTTATAGAATTCTCTTGAGGATCTAGAATCCTAAAGGTCTCATGCTCCCTTCATCCTTGGAAGGAAATATTGGCTCTCAGAACTCAAATTTACTCCATATCACATCATTTTTATTTCTAGGGAATGGCTTCCCAGTTGACTGTCAATCACTCTGAACAGAGGTTCCTGGCCATTGGAGTGGGGGATCCCCACTGTTAGACAGCCAGATCTTTCTGGAAAGGCTGGGGAGGAGCATGGCGGAGATTATTGGTAATTGTTAACCAGAGACTGTCTAACTCAGTCTGCGAAGAGTCAGGTCATTTATTTAACAACTATCTCTTGAGCTTACAATCTCCTAACCTACATAATAAATCCCAGCATTTATTGAGTGTTATGTGCCAGACACTGTGCTGATTATTTCACATGTATCATCTTGATTATCCCTCAAATTGGACTTATTTTACAGATAAGGAAATCAATACTCAGAGAAGTTAAATTAACCTGCCCAAGAGGACACACGCCTAGTAACTGGCAGGGCCAGGAGGTGAGCTTGGGTAAGCTGAGTCCTGCACCCACATTTTCATCTAGTCTGTTTCGCCTTTCCCGGCCAAATACTGTGTAAGCACAAAGAAGACTCTTGCCTTATAGAAACAGCAAAGTTTTCCCCTGAATTGGGAGCATTTAATACAATTTCAAGGGAAGATGCTTCAATGGCACTTCCCAGCAGCAAAGCTGCTGCCTCGCAACGGCCTCATCAAGAATTGGCAAAACAGAACCTGCAGGAGGAGAGAAAGTCCTTTATTGCCTTTTATTAAGAGACATTGGTATGGAAATGAAGGATGATTTATTAATGCTCAGAGGGCCTCACGAGGTGCCAGGCGTGGTTCTTGTGTCCTCGATGATGGTGATGGCAATACAGAGAGGCAAAGAAAGAGACTAAGGGGTAAGGAAGAAAAAGATAAAGGATGGAGAAAGAACGCTGGTAGGACGAGGACAAGCTGCTTGTCCCAGTCTCAGATCCAGAGTCAGTTTGGGGGCGGAGCCGACGGGGAGGGGCAAAGCCAAAGGAAGACATGGGGGTCTGCATATCCTGTCTCCAGTTTCCTGCGCGAAGGTTCATTTGAGCTGACATGGGCTCTGTGCCCCACATCTGGGGACACACCTGTATGGGACAGAAGACATAAGGAAGCCAGAGGGGGGAAACTTCCCTTGTTCTTTCACTGTGAGCCCAAGGGGAGTCCTTGACCAGCTTTCCTTCCTGTAAGAGTGGTCACATCAGCAGCCAGGTGAAGCAAGCAGATTTTACCTCCCTGTGCGCTAAGCGAGGATCAGCTCTGTCCTGGCACAGCAGGAGACAAAGAACTACTTGCAAAGCATGCCTCAGGTATCATGGCCTTGCAATTTGGATGTGTTTGGGCCACACTATTCTTTTATTCTCCATTAATGTCAGATGGTTGATGCTTATTTGAATAGAGAAGTAACTCAGGGTCACTCAAAAAGATGAGAGGGACGGTAAGGAAACCCTAGAAGTCAACACACACAGAATTCTTTTTTGTTGAGTAATGAACTAATCAGCAACACCCACGGTTGCACAATTAGGACTCTAGACATAGTCTCTCATTCTTATTCTTTCTCTTACACACACACACACACACACACACACACACACACTCAAGCCGTCTCCCAGCCCCCTCCTGACTTGTTCCAGGCTGGGCCTTGGGGAGCCGGAACCCCTGAGTGACTTGAAAAGACGCCAAAGCTCCTAGTGCCAGATATGGAAAAGTTGCGTCTAAGTAAATAAATCTGGTTCTCTCCCTTTCTCCTCTGATCCTCACTGCTCCAAAAAATAAACATGGCCAGAGCAGTGAACTGCATCTCTGTCCACCCGGGAAGCATTTTAGGTCCATCCATCCAGCCCACCGCCCCAGTGAAACCGCCCCAGCCCCAGTGGACAAAAATAAAACAACGCTGGGCTTATGTCATGGGGTGTGTGTCCCTGTGTTTGTGAAATACAGCTGCATTTAAAGACATACGACAATGCTTGTGCTTTTTAGTGGGTGTGGGAGTTATTTAAAGTGGTCTCCAGAAATATTAACGTTCATGAAGCAAGGAGTGGGGACTGCCATCTCCCCAGCCGGCACATGTCTAGTCCCTTTCCACAGCGGGGACCCTTGGAGTCTCCATACCTCCGTGCAACTGCGAGGTTCATTTTGTATTTCTAATTAGAATAAACATAGCATGTTGTACCCGATCTGTCTCAAGTGCTTCTTAAATGAAGCTGTGCTTCCCCCAGGGAAATAGGCATCTGCATGTTGTAATTTTTTCAATAGTTTGCTTGTTGGACCACAAATGAAACCCACTTTTAAGAGCTGCAGTCACCAAATGGTTTCAAGTAGACACATCAGGGTTTTTTTTTTCCTCCTCTATCTTACATCTCTGAGAGAGGCAAGCTTACAAAAGTTAACAACAACAACAAAAAAGAGATAATTCTTGGGGTATTCCAGGTAAAAAGAGCAGTCGCTGTCAGATGCAATGACACGTGATCCTCCGAACGAAACCACCGCAGCTGGAGCCCACATTGGGTCTCAAGTCTGGAGGGTAAACAGCCCTGCAAGCCAAGGCCCCCCTTGGTTTGCCAAATGTTTTTTACCTTTGACTGCGAGGAAAGCGGGGGATCAAATTCTTCATCTGCAGAAGAGGAGGAGGTGGAGGAGGCAGCCCCTGTCACCTGCGCCCTGCTGGGGACGTGCTTGGGACCTGAAAGGGGAACAGAAGAACTCACTGAACTCTAGCTTCTTTTCTTACTTAGTGACCCAAAGCCGCCTCTCCCTTCACCCCTCCGCCCCCTTCTCTTCCCCCGCCCTCCCCTCACTGCACCTGCCAGGAGCATGCCGAGGCAGTACCTAAGGGCAACTGAAAATTTGGCCCTCCACGTTAATTACACTTCTGGGTCTCTGCCAAGAGCTTTGCAGCTCTCTCTTCACCTTAAAAAATAAAGGTATTATGCAGAAATCAATTAATTCCTTAAACACCATTTATATGGTGTGTTGCTTGAATGCATTCAGAGATGAAATCTATTATTAAAATGCTTGTCTGAAGTTAGCTGAGTTACCTAAATGCTTGTGTAAGGTTTGTTCTGCAGAGTAATTGAATGCAAAAAAAAAGTCAGAGCCAGCTCTTAAACAAATCGCCCTTCTGCGGCTCACAGCATCTGGTACCCATTTTTACTACATGACATCTGCTCAGTGTAAAAGAGCTGGCGTCAGAATGTCTGGTCATAGAAAAAAAAAATCCCAAATGTAATCAGAAGCAAAAGGACTCTAAGCCTAAGGTTTTATCACATAGTCTCATGCAACATAAATATTTCATTAATTATGGCTAAACAAATGCCACTTTTATTTTCCCAACTTGCAGATATTATCACATCATCGAAGTGACGATTCAAATGCCAGGAAAGGCAGTTCAAGATAGGGAGGGCTTAGCAACACAGGGCCCATGGGAGGGCCAGAGTCGAGGGGACATGCCAGCCTCTGGCCAGGAGGAAGATGGTGAGAGGCAGCAAAGTGCCTGTGCTCACCAGCATCTCTTTGCGATCTGGCTGGGGACCGCGTGCGCAAAAGTCTTCCAGGTGCCACAGGAGGCTTTTATTCTTCTCAGCGAGAACATCTGCCCCTACACATCAACCTGATGCCGAGTTAATGATCACTATCTGGATTCACGCACTCTGAACACTGCGTATCAGAAGCAGCCAGGACTCCACGACAGGAAATGCACTGAGTTTTACTCTGCCGTGAGAGCTTATATCTGAGTAGAAATATGTGTTGGGTGGGGAGGAAGGTGGAGAAGCAGGTCCAAGCCAACTAACATTCCCTCCCGTCTGCTTTTTCCTCTCCATAATTTTCAACTATTTACCCCATGGGAGAGGCCAAGTTTATAAAAATAAAAGTAATTTCAACCTCTAGGAACGTATTTACATATGCTGTTATTTGAGTCAAAATAATGCAAAAACATCTATATAATAACACAGCCTCTCTGGGGAGGGAGCTGACTGTTTTTCCACTTTAATTTGCCAGATGGGAAAGCTCAGGTGTGGAGAGACTCAGGGAGCAGCGTAACAATGGAAGGAGGCCTTGCTCCCGGTGAGCTGAGATTGTTCCCCAGTTACAGCAGCAAATTACCACCACCCAGTAATTTAGTCCGAGTGTGTGAGCCTGATGAATTAACATTTACCTCCCTGAGTTTCTGGGAGTCACAATTTTCTAACTTGCAGATTTGCACTGCAAGGTGAGGAAGTGTCACTGTGATGAGCCTAACACCACGCCCAGTTCACAGGAGGCACATATGTATACGCTGACGTCAGTGACAGCGACGGCCGCCGCCTCGCTGTTGTCATCGATCAGAAGTAACCCCACTGCAGTATTAGTAAAACTGCCTGATTCGCCTTCATTCAATGGAAAAGCTATAATAACCTAAGGGTAAAACATTTTTGAACTCTCGAAAACAAATTTAATATTCCCACTGAATTTCATTTTGAAATTGAGGAGAAAATGTTTCCAAATATAATGTATTTCTTAAACTTCTGGCAAAGTTGTGTAAGGTGATGGAGGTGCTTCTGAATCTCTCGTCTTTACCCTGTCCCTTCACAGGGCCACCCGTTCTAGGCATTCGCTTTTCATTGGCAAAGTTTAAAAAACCTTGGCAACGGTGTTTCGCTCTGGCTATAATGGAGCCACTGATTCTGGGGCTGATCTCCCACAGCGAAGCCCTAGAAGTCAGGACAAAAACTGTGAGCAGCTGTCTCCAGGCATTGGACAATGGGAAGTGCAGAACGGTGATAAAGGTGAGAACAGAAATACATGAGGTAAGGCCCACAATCCCAACAGATTCCTCTGCCGAAAGGCACTTTCTTCCAGATCTCAGTGCTGGTAGGAAGAACCTTAACAAAGCAAAGTCACTGGGTTGAGAAGACAGAGATCAGAGCTTGCTTGAGAAGGCTGGGGTAGCTGGAAAGTGCGAGGGAGAGTACTGGGAAGGAGGGAGTTATGCAGGAAAAGAACCTCAGAAATGGGCATAGAGGTCCCCTAGAGTCTATTGCTCACTAGTAAACTCTGGATGCACAGGGAGAAAATGCATGAGGCTGGGCTAATAACTGCGGGGGTGTTATAGGCTAAATAAGGTCTAAAGCTTCTGCAGGACTGGGACATGTTAGAGGTCCACCCAGCCAGGGTGGAACCAGCGCACGGGGCAGTAGTAGAGGCCACAGGGGAGTCCCACTTTAGTGATAGGAATGAACAAGCCCTAGAGTGAAGGTAATGAAAGACTCACCTCAATATGCTTGCCAACAAGCCTTGGAAGAAATAAATTGATCTGCAAGTATTTTACTAACTTTCCATACGTTCCTTATTGCCTTTAATATTCTTTAAGTGAAGAAAGAAAACCTAGACACAAAATCCTGCAGCTTAACCCAAACCCTAACCCTAACCCATCCTCATGCTCAGAGGGTGTTGAACCCCAACTCCGCAGGGACAGAGGCTCCTGCACTCGGGACCCTCCTTAACTTCACCCTCTGCAACTCTTCATCAGCTGTTCGTGTGTAGCCTTTATCACAGCCTTTACAATAAACTGGTAAGTGTGGTTTTTTGTGTTGTTTTTTTTTAGTTCTGTGCCATTCCAGCAAATCGTTGAACCAAAGGAGGGGTTATGGGAACCCCAATTTAGAGCCAGTTGGTCAGAAATACAGATGACAAACCTATAAGGATACACAAGATTTGAGCAAATACTGCTAATGCATTTGACTTAATTGATAAGAATATGCAGAACAACATGCCCCCCCCACCAAGAACTAGAGAATATACATTTTTCTTATCTTATCTACAGCCCATGGCACATTTACTAAGTTGGTGCCGTGGCAAGCCGTAAAGTGAGTATTAACAAAATTCAAAGGACTGAAATCAAACCTAGTATGCACTCTGACAACAGTAAGATTAAGCTAGAAATTAACAGTAAAAAATCACACTAGGAAATTTCAAAATGAGATTGCCAGATGGGAAAGCACAGGTGAACCAATACTTTGCTAACAACCTATCGGTCAAAGAAGAACTAAAAATAAATTTAAAGTGATAATTAAAAACATCAAAACAAAATGACTAGGATGCAGCTAACATGGTGATTAGGGGGAAATATAGAGCTTCAGTTATACAGATTATGCAAAAGAAAAGTTGAGAATTAATGCTCTAAATTCTTTTTCAAGAAGCTAGAAAAAGATCCACCAGTTGAACGTAAAGAAACTAAATGAAGAAAATAATTAAGACATTATGAAAGCCAATAGAGACAAAGCAGAAATAGAATAGAAAATGAACAAAGCAAAAATTTGTTTCTTTAAAAAGACAAAGTTGATAACGGGCTATAAAAAAATGACTAAGACTTCCGGTCAAAATGGAGGCACAGGTAGACAGGCTTCACCTCCTTGCGCAGCCACAGAGAGAATTACAACTAAACATCAAAACAAATAACAACCAGAACTCTCAGAAAATCGAACTGTATGGAAGTCTAACCACCAAGAATTTAAAGGAGCCATATTCATCTTTCCAGCAAAGCTATCATTTAGCATGGAAGGGCAGATAAAGTGTTTCCCAGACAAGGTAAAACTAAAGGAGTTCATCATCACTAAGCCACTATTACACATAGGATATGGCAAAGGGACTTATTTAAGAAAAAGAAGATCAAAACTATGAACATTAAAATGGCAACAAATTCACAACTATCAATAACTGAATCTAAAAAAACAAACAAACTAAGCAAACAACCAGAACAAGAACAGAATTATAGATATGGAGATCATTTAGAGGGTTATCAGCTGGGAGAGGGAAGGGGGAGAATGGGGGAAAAGGTACAGGGATTAAAAAGTATAATTGGTAACTACACAATAGGGGGAGGTTAAGAATAGTATAGGAAATGGAGAAGCCAAAGAACTTATATGCATGACTCATGGACATGAACTGAGGGAGGGATGGTTGGAGGGAAGGGGGGTACCAGGTAGAAGGGGAAAAGTGGCAAAAATTAGGGAACTGTAATGTCATAATTAATAAAATATGTTTTTAAAAAAAGAATGATTATAGAAAAAAAGAGAGAACACAAATTAGCAATATTGGAAATGGGAAGCTATTATATAAACTATTTTATGACAATAAATTTGAAAATGTAGATAAAATAGACACATTTATTGAAAATTACCAAAACTGTCATAAGAAGATTGACAATTTGAATAATTATATCTACTAAAGAAACTGAATTCAAAATTAGAAAACACCCTACCAAAAAATTCTAGGTTAGATGACTTGATTTGTGTTCCAATGTTAAAAAACAACAACAAATAACAACAATGTTAAAAAAAAAAAACCTCTTCCAGAGAATGGAGAAAAATGGAACACTTCCCAACTTGTGTTGAGAATCTAGCATAAGTTTGATAATGTAACTAGACAAGGATATGCAAGAAGGAAAATTTCCAACCAATATCTCTCATGAGCACACCTGCAAGGCTACTAAAAGCAATGAGCAAACCTGATACTGTGGTATATAAAAAGGTTATACATTATGGCCAAGCGGGGACTACCCCAAGAACTTGGTAATGATTTAACATCTCCAAATTTACATAAAAATGCAATCAATGTAATTCAGCACTTTATTAATTGAGGTAAAAAATATGATGATCTCAATAGAGGCAGAAAAAGCACTTGATTCAGTTTATCATTTCTCATAAGGAAAGTTCTTAGTAAGCTAGGTTAAAGTGAAATGTAATTTTATCAACAGCAAAAAATGTTTAATATGCTTAATAGAAAAACATTTAACACTGCTTCAGTTTTTAATTTAAATCCATTAACATTTATTAATGTTAAAATTAAAAACTCAGTTTTTCACTCACACTAGCCAAATCTCAGTTGTGAAACAGTGGCTACTACATTAAATAGCACAGTTCTAGAAAGTAACATAGGACAACATCTTTATGACCTCGGAGTAGGAAAAGATTTCATAAACAGAATACAAAATCAGGAAAAAGGACTCGTGGACATGGACAACAGTGTGGTGATTGCTGGGGAGAGGGGGCATAGGGGACTAAGTAGTAATGGGGAAAAAATACAATAAAGATTAAATAAAAAAATAAAGGAAAATATTGATAAATTTTGCTCCATAAAATAAGTACTTCTTTTTATCAAAAAACACTTTCAGAAAGTGAAAAAGTGTGCCAAAGAGTGGGAGAAGAGATTTACAATACACTTATCTGACAGAAGACTTATGTCCAGAAACTACACAGATTACAAGTCAATAAGGAAAGGACTGTCTACACAATAAAACCATGGGCAAAACACTTGAGTAAAGACTTCATACATGAGAATATCTAAATAAGCATGTGAAAAGTAGTACAACATTCTAATCAGGTAAATGCAGATTAAAACCAATAGCAAGATACCACTACACCTCCATAAAAAGGGCGGCATTGAAAAATAAATAAATAAAAAACTAAGACTACCAAGTGTCGATAAAGATGTGGGATAAAGGAGCTCTGACTTCCTGCTGGAGGGTATGCACGTGGGCAGAACCACTTTGGAAAGCGGTTTGACATGGTCTTCCAAAGCAAATCACGCATGCCTGCGCCATGACCTATAAATCCCACTCCCACGTACATACAGGGTTGGCAAAAGGAGGTTCACAGTTGTGAGTACACAAAAGACAGTTTATTTTTTGTATTATTGTTTATTAAGTACAGTATTATTTTCCATGAGAACAGCTGTAAACCTACCTTTGTCCACCCCTGACTGACAAAGCTTCTCTCTTTGAACAAACTTTAGCCAAGCTTCTCTGAGCCCTTTTCTTGACTAGGCCTTAACCTTGGCTTATAAAAACTACAGACCCTCGATTAGCTAAGAGCTTCTGGCCAAGATGGAGGTGTAGGTAGGTATGCTTCATTTCCTCACACAACCCAAAGAAGGATATCAATCAACTTTAAAATAAAAACCAACCAGAACTGCTAGAAAGTTGAACTGCATGGAAGTCCGACAACTAAGGAGTCAAAGAAGAAACATTCATCTGATGGGTAGGAGGGGTGGAGATGGGCAGATGGGGCAGAGAGGATGTGCAGTGAGGTGGCAGCTGGCAGACCAGGCAGTCCCACATTCGTGTGCAGATAAACTGGGAGGAACAACTGGGGAGTGAGACAAATCCTGCAACCCAGGGTTCCAGTGTGGGAAAGGAAAGCTTCAAAACCCCTGGCTGTAAAAACCTGTGGGGGTTGTGGCAGAGGCAGAAGAAACTCTCAGCCCCATAGGAGAGTCCTTCGGAGGGGCCCATGGGGTCCTAGAACTACACAAGCCCACCCACCTGGAATAAGCTTCAGAAGGGCGCAATTCATCTGTGGGTAGTGGGGGAAGTGACCGAAAATGGGCTGAGAGCTGAGCAAGTGGCACTGTTCCCTCATTGACTCTCCCCCACAGAGAGTGCCACAACACAGCAAAGTCGGTTGTTCCACCCTGGCGAATACCTAAGGCTCTGCCCGTTAGAATGTAACAGGTATGCAAGACAAAGAAATATGGCCCAAATGAAAGAACAGATCAAAACTCTGGAAAAAAAGCTAAGCGACATGGAGATAGCCAAACTATCAGATGCAGAGTTCAAAATACTAGTAATCAGAACGCTCACAGAAATGACTGAGTACAGCTGCAAAATAAAGGAAGAAGTGAAGGCTATACAAAGTGAAATAAAGAAAAATATACAGCCCTGGCTGGTGTAGTTCAGTGGATTGAGTACCAGCCTGGGAACCAAAGGTTGCCAGTTCTATTCCTTGTCAGGGCATATGCCTGGGTTGTGGGCCCAGTCCCTGGGTGGGGACATGTGAGAGACAACCAGTTCAATCACATTGATGTCTCTCTCTCCCTTCCCTTCTCTCTAAAAGTAAATAAATAAAATCTTTAAAAAGAAAAGAAAAATATACAGGGAACCAACAGTGAAGGGAAGAAAACTGGGACTCAAACCAACAATTTGCAACAAAAGGAAGAAATAAACATTCAACCAGAACAGAATGAAGAAACAAGAATTCAAAAAAAAAAAAAATGAGGAGAGGTTTAGGAACCTCTGGGACAACTTTAAATATTCCAACATCCGAATTATAGGGGTGCCAGAAGGAGAGGAAGAACAAGCAATTGAAAACTTATTTGAAAGTATGATGAAAGAAAACCCCCGATCTGGTGAAGGAAATAGATATACAGTAAATATGAACAGTAAAATAACAACAAACTCAAAACTATCAACTGAACCTGAAATAAAAACGAAAACAAAACAAACTAAGCAAACAACTGGAACAGGAACAGAGTCACAGAAATGGAGATCACATGGAGGGTTATGAGCAGGGAAGGGAAGGTGGGAGGATAGAGGAAAAGGTTCAGGGAATAAGAAGCATAATTGGTAGGTACAAAATAGACAGGGGGAAGTTAAGAATAGCATAGGAAGTGGAGAAGCCAAAGAACTTGTAGGTGCCACCCATGGACATGAACTAAGTGGGGGATTGCCAGAGGGAAGGAGGGAACAGGGTGGAGGGGGATAAAGGGGAAAAAATGGGACAACTGTAATAGCATAATCAATAAAATGTACTTTAAAAAAACCCCAAAACTACAGACCCTGCATGTAGATGATTTAGCCCACTCACTCCTCCCTACATTAAAAGACGCAAACATAGTTGTTGACAGTTCAGTCACATCCCTAGGATGAACCCAGCCCTGTTTAAAGTAGTTGAGAAAACTCAAGGCTGACAAAAGTATTTACTGTTCTAGCCAGCACCCTCAGACGGGCCCCTGGCTACCCACCCTTTCTTAGAGTTTACTAAAAGAACTTACAATTGAGAATCCTTCCTCTGTCCCTTTGAGATATATATGTATCTGCTACCACTCAAGAGTGTCTTTCTCGAGAACCTGAAAGCCATTCCTTCAAAATGCAGTCATCATCAGGAAGCATAGGGCCCCTGTCTCCCAGTCTCAGTGGCAGACTAGAATCCTAACCAGCTAACAGAGGCAGCTGGCACAATCAGGTACAAAGTATACTTTGTACCTTTTTTCACTTTCCTGACTCTGCTGATCTCCCCACTCGGCGCCTCCCCACTCCTTCATTCTCCCCGTAAAACACCATGCCTCCTCTGCAGAAATCAAAGCTGGGTTCAGTCCATGCTAGACTCTCTTCCCTATTGCAGTCGTATATTACTAATTAAAATCTAGTTTTACTACTTTAACTAGTATCTGGCTTTGTTTATCTTTGACAATACCCAACAGAAAGGATAGGTATGAGTGCTGGAAGCTGCATTACTCACAATAAAAACAACTGGAAAGAGCCTCAGCACCCAGCAACAGAATGCACGAATAAATTGTGGCATATTGACACAAGGAAAAGAGTGAACCACAGCTGCCTGTAACTATATGGATAAATCACCCCCACCACACACATAATGTTTAATGAAAGAAGTCACGCCCCAAAGAGTAGATACTTGTATTAGTTTTCTAGTGTTGTGGAAGCAGTGAACACAAGCTTAGCAGCTTACAACAGCACCCATTTATTATTGCATGGTTGTGCAGGTCACACGTGCGAGCACAGCTCAGCTGGGTCGTGTGCTCACTGTCTCCCAGTGCTGCAGGCAGATGTCTGCAGGGCGGGATGCTCATCTGCAGCTCAGCGTTCTCTTCCTGCTCGTTCAGGTTGCTGGCAGAATTCAGCTCCTTGTGGTTGCAGTACGTAGGGCCCTGCCTCCTTGCCTGCTGTCTGCTGGAGGTTGATCCTAGCTCATAGAGCCTCCTGTTCCCAGGCCCCCTCACAATGTCACAGGTTACTTCTCTGAGGCCAGCAGGGTTATGTCTTTCTCACACTTTGATTATCTGACTTCAAGAATGGTCCATTCCCTGTTAACGGCTCACCAGAGGAGGTTAGGCCTACCCAGGATAATCTCCCTTTCGATGAATTCAAAGTCAGTTGGGTTGGAACTCAATTACATTTGCGAAAGCCCACAACCTACTCGCGGGGGTGGAATCCAGCATGTCTGCCTTCCCTCCATACTCATGAGGACAGGATGATACTGGGCAGAGCACCAGGGTGGGAAGCAGGGGGCCCTCTTAGAACTTTGCCTACCACAGTGCGGAATGACTCGATTTTTGTAAAGTCTAAACACTAGAAAAGAAATGTATGATGACAAAAGTCAGATGGTAAATGCTTTTGTTTGGCGGCACCTGTATCTGGGGAGCAGCATGAGAGGCGTCTGAGGGCTGGCAGTGTTCTGTCTCCGTCTCGGGAGTGGCTCCACCAATGTGTACCTTGTAAAAACCCACCATGTGTGTACTTAGTGTTTGTGTGCTTTGTCGTATGTATGGTGCACTGATACTGCAATAAAAAAAGCTTATGCAAAAATAAAAAGGAGAAGTTCTCAGGGTACCTTCCTTAATTATACATAAGGATAATAATTAGCATTAAAGTTGTATAAAACAGACAGTGGTAAGTATTTGAAATAGGTATATATTCCTAAGTAATTTAAACACTTTGAATTTATGTATAATATTATAGAAAGTTGTATTGCAAAAAATAAGAAAAATTAAATTTTAGCTGGCTCTTACTGAAGGGATCATAAATTCAAGGCATTTCAATTGGAATGACTTTTGAAAGTTTCTCACTTTCTATTTGAGTGGTTTTTTTCTCTCCATTGCACGGAAGCGCACAAGTTAAATGTGGAGAGAGCAGTGTCCGTGTGTGGTGTGTTTGTTGGGTTGGTCAGCGACAGGGAAGTGAGAGAAAACCAATGGGTTTAATCTGGTAGAGTAGGTAAAATTATAACATTGTTACGATATTGACACAACCTTACTGGAGAGAAACAGAGGTTTCCTACCAGATGGGCCCAGACACTATTCCCACAGCTGGTCAGCCTTACCCTAATTCCACCTCTACACTCCCTTTCTGCCCCAGCCGAGGAAGTCACGGGGTTTCCTAATGAATAGAAACAAATGCAGCCAGCCGTCCAGAACCAGACCAGAAAAACGCATGCACCCCAATTTGCTGTGATGAGCACAAACAGAAGTCATATATGTATGATGTAAACGAACTGACAGCTAATCTTACTTAGGAATTTGATACAAAATCTTAAAATATTAGGAAACAGAACAGAAAAGTATATTGAAACAATAAAACATCATGACCAAGTGGTATTTATTTCAGCAATTCAAGGATAGTTCAATATCAGTAAACCTATTATATAATTCATATTAATCAAAATAAGAAAAAAATTACACAGTCATCTCAAAATGTGCTACAATGATATTTCATAAAATTCAACATTTGTGATGAAAAATGCAGTTGACCTTTAGGGGTGCCCAGCACCTTCCTGCACAGTGGAAATTTGGCATCTTACCTACATTGGCCTTCTGACACTTGGATCCCATTCACCAGCTGACCCTGGAACAACCCAGGGGGGAACTGCTTGGGTCAGTTGAGAAAGTCTGCATATTAGTGAATCTGCAGAGCTCCGACCCATGTTGTTCCCATGTCGTTCGAGGGTCAACTGCACTTTTAATAAGATATGACTAGATGGCTCTTTCCTTAAAATGGTTAAATACATCTGGGTAGACCCAGGGGCCAGCATCGTGCATAAATGAGAAAACATTATTGTCGTTAATGAGATGCATACTCATTAAACTTTGGAATGTAATAATGAAATGATCATCACTATTATTATTTCATATTGCTTCTGAAGATCCTGGAAGCCAAAGAGACTAAGGAAACAGCATAAATTAGAGGCACACAACTTCAAAACAAGAGATGAAATTGTCACTACTTGCACATATTATGATTGTGTATTTTGGGGAGGACCCAGGAGAATTTGCTGGAAAATTTTACAAGTACAGAGAATTCAGTAAAATGGATGGGTACAAAATTACTGTATAGAACTCAATAACTCTCATGCACACAACCAATAGTAGCAAGATAAAATGGAAATATTTTATGTACAACAGCAACAAAAATTAAACAAATCTAATAATAAACTTAACAATAAATATGTAAAAGCCACTTCATTTACAGTTTAGAATATTCCTGAGGGTCACAATAAAGGATAGGAACAAATAAAAAGTCAATTCATATCATAAGGTTGTCAATTCTTTCAAGTTAGTTTGTAAACTTAACTCAATCCCATAAAAATATTCATAGGATTTGTCTTTTTGGGACACAGACAGGCCGAGCCTCAATCCATACAGAACATCAAATGAGCAAGAAGAACCAGGACATTTTTAAAAGACATCACTAATGGAATACTCTTTCTATCTGATAGTATAATACTCAAATTTTAAAATACATATAAGTATAAAGTAAAATAATCAAAGCAGTGTGGTACTGATACATAAAAGACAACTCAATAGGATATAATAAGTGGTGTGGAAATCAGTCCAGGTACAGGAATTTGATGTATGATAAATGTCCTCCCACATAAGGGAGGAAAAAGATGAATTATTCACAAAATTATGTAAAGATACCTGGGGAAATATCTAAAAAAATAAGGTTGGATCCATATCTCATATTTTATACCAGGAAAAATGTAAATATTTAAATGTAAAAAATTAAAAGTGAACAAAACACTAAAAGAAAGTATAAGAAAATTCTTCTATAAACTTGGATGGCACTCTTTCTGAACTACTATATAAAGCCCAGAAACCATAAAATGAGAAATTGCTTACAACTACTATATAAAAATAAAACTTTCATATGACAAAAAACACCATAAATAAAGTTAAACACTAACAAAACACTGGGAGAAGTATTTGTAATTCACATCACACAAAAAAGGGCTAAATTTCCCTTTTAAAATAGTCCCCACATATCCTTAAGAAAAATACCAACCCAGCAGAAAACTAGATAAAGAACAGAAATAATAGTTCACAGAAAAGAAAATATAAATGACTATGGAAAAATGCTTGCCCTGGTCGGGTAACTCAGTTGGTTGGAGCATCATCCAGATAAATCCAACGTTGTAGGTTCAATCCCTGGTCAGGGCACATACAAGAATCAACCAATGAGTGCATAAAAAAGTGGAACAACAAATCAATGCTTCTCTATCTCTCTCTCCGTCTCCCCTCCTCTCTCTAAAAATCAATAAACAAAATTAAAACAAAAGATGCTTAATCAATCATCTATCAGACTGGTAAAGATTTAAAAAAAGGTTGGGTAACAAGCTTTATAGAAACAGCACTCTCACACTTCGCTGCTGAGCGTGCAAACTGCACCCCCATGATGGAGGGTGTTGATAGCTACATTCTCAATTCACAAGTCCTTTGCTCCAGCATTTCCATTTCTGGGAATTTACCCTACAGATAAAGTCACGCACATATGCCAAATGGCCTAAATTCTTAATTATTGTGTGCAGTTTGCATTCCAAAGATTTGAAATGACTTAAACTCTCCATCCTAGGAGACCGACTACTTAAATGGTGGCACATGCACACAATGGAATACCATGTAGCTATTAAACCAAGCAGAAAGCTCTCTGGGCACTAATATGGAATGATCTCCCAAATAAAGTTAAAGTAGAAAGCAGTGTGTACATCATGCTAGTACTTGTGAAAAGAGAAAAGTACAATATGTAAATTTGCTTGTGTATTCGTCAGTCCTGTCTGGAAGAAAGCCCAAGAACCTGGCGATAACACCTGGCACCGGGGATGGCACTGGGCAGCTTGGGGACCAGGGAGGACGATAGGACACGCTGTGCCCCTCGCACACTTTTATTTTGAACCACGTGACTGGATTAGCATCAAAACACATACGACACATTGCAGTTTATGCTGTGATATGTTGGCTGTAGTCGTATTTCAGCCTGCACACACTTATACTGAACATGGCTGGAAATACAATCTCTTGTTAATCTGCGTAGCTTTTGGGCTAAGGCACCAAAGGAGAGAAATAATTTTTTGCTTGAAAACCTAAGTTCTAAAATCAACATTAAATAAGAAAATGAAACATCAAAAAACAAAGAAAAACGAAGTTGTTCAACAATAGGAATAGTGGATTCACAGTTTGTTTAAAGCAATCAAACAAATATCAACCACAGAAATCATGTGAGTGTTTAAACTGTCTCCAAGGACACACACACACACACACACACACACAACTCTGGCCAGGGGGTGTGAGAGAGTACACGTTACTTTTTTGTTGAATTACCCTGATTTCTTAATATATTAATTCATTTTATCATTAGAAAATCATACAATTGTTAAACACAAAAGCCTAAGGTTCAATTGGTAAACAAATATAAATAAACATGTTTACGCTAATAATAAAAGAATACAAGTTTAAAAGTGGCACCATTCATAGAAAATTTGTTTTCATTTACAGCTTACATTCGATGTCATTTGGAGGCACCATTCTCTGAGTGGTAAAGGGGGAACATCTAAAACCTATGACCCCGATGCAGACTGTGCTGGAAAAGGTGCCTTTCCCGCCGTAGTGGTGGAGCATAAATTGGCACCTTCCCCAAGTTTTAATTGAAATTTACGACATGTGGTTGTAAGAAACAACACAGACAGACCCCATGTACCCCTCACCCACAGGCTTCTCTTTTAAAGAGCAATTTGTCAGTGCAAATTGAGAATCTTAAAAATATTCACATTTTCATCCAGAAATCCCGTTTCTTGGAACTTCTCCTAAAAAAATAATTCAAAGGAAGGGAAAAGCTATATGCATAAAAACGTCCACCCAAGACCATATATAAGTATATTTATATATATAATTTATATATACATATATCTGTAACTTTAACCATAAAAATCAGTTCATTAAATAACACAGCCACTAGATAGACTATTCTAGATCCACTAAATCACATTTATGTAAACTATGAGGTAGTTGGCTTAATACCTATAATATAATGTTGATTTAAAAAGATGCAAAATGAAATGCATCCTTTATATATGTGAAAATTTATATATGAACAGTGAGTGGGAAAGTGGTGACGCGATGGTTAATTATCTCTTTCTAAACTTTCTAGAACATAATTTCAAATTTGATTTTTTTCATATTTTTCAAATTCAAGTTTTTCTACTTTTGTCAGAATTTAATTTGCGGAGCAAAACAAAGTGAAAGACGCCTGTTTATGAACCCAGTAAGGGACACTAACTGCCGGGCACGGACGGAAGCCTTGGGTGAGGAAAGAGCCACTTACTTGCGTCGCGCGCTGGAGAAGGAGGGCGCGCCCGCTGCCCCAGGTAACTGACAGGCCGCGCCTGCTTCTCCGGGGCCTGGGCACCGTCCACAGGCAGCACCTTCCCCTTGGGGATGCTAAAGAGGTCACGGAGGTCCTTTCTTTGTCTGGAGTCTTGGAGCGGACTCTCAAAGGGTTTGTCTTTGAGTCCGAGAGCCGAAAAGAGCGAGATTTTTTTCTTTGGACTTCTGGAAGCTTCTGGGAAGGTCTCTTGCAGACTCACTTTCTCAAGGAGTGTGGGAACATCTTCCATCTTGTTGCAGGGTGGGGACGCGAATGCAGGAAACATCCGGGAAGGCCGGCTGGGCAAACTGCGGGTGCGGAGGGCAGGGTGAGGAAGGCCGGGGGCGGAGGTCTGGGCCGCCCTGGTGGTCGGGGTGCCCAGGGAGAAGAAGGCCGAGGTCCTGCTCGCCATGTCTCTCCCAGGGGACTGCTGGGCCCAGTCTTTATTGGGGCTGGTTTTCCGAAGGCTGAATGAGCGAGGGCAAGCTTGCGGCAGGCCCGTGGACAAAGCCGTTGATTCTGGTTTGGTCCAGGGCTTCCTCCCACCCTCGGAGTTTGGCAGGAGGGGCTCCAGCGACCTTCGGATGGCATTGGCAATGAGCCTCAGCGGGGACTTGGGGGGAGCCACGCTTCGCTCCCCTGGAGTCCTTTCTGTTGGGGTCCCATTTTTCTCCCGAGCCTCTGCCTGGGCTGGCGGGGTCTCTCTCCCCGCCCTAGGGAGCACCAAGGGGCGGATTGGTTTCAGCACCCGGCCTCCTCTAGTATTCTCAGCACTGTTCTGGGAAAGTTGTGGCCCACTTTCCATGTGCAGGCTCCGGGGTTTGAAGTCGTTCCAATCCAGCAGCCTGGTCTTCTGCTCCTGAGTGAGGGCCAACTTCTTCAAGCCCAATTTCTTGCTGTCTGCCAGCTCTGACCCACCCTCCTCTCCCTTCTGGGAATCAGCATTCCCTTCCCCTGAGTTCTCTCTAGCCCTGGGAGATGGCTCTGGGTCTGGCAAGCACCTGTCCTTCCCTGTGATGGCGTGTGGGCCTCCGTGGATGTTTCTGGGGTCCTGACAGCCATCCGAAGCCATCTCCGCAGGGCTGGGTGGCCTGGGGCCTGCAAGGCCATCTGCACCAGGCCTCACCAGGCAGTATTCTGCCCGCTCCAGCACCTGGCCGTGAGGCAGATACAGAGGGATTTCTGTGGGTGCTCCTTGGGCTCTGGCTCGCCTCAGAAAGATTGGGGTGGAAGGACTGAAATGACCTCTTGAGAACTGCTGGGGAGAAAAATTGCAGGGATTTAGAAATTTCTACCATTTATTTTCATGAGGGAGGTACAGCTCAGTCTGTAACCCCCACCCTCCGTCCTTTCAGGTCTCAGATACCCAAAGTCAAAAGAATTCTGCCTAGGACGATTTCAGAGGGCAGCTCTTCATTCACACGGCTACCTTGGGACGTGCTGGGATCTGCCTGGAGCCCCTGTAACAGCACTGATGCAAGGGTTTTCTGGGTCTTGGGTTAGGTGGGTAGGAAGCCAGAAGGTAAGACAAAGACACTGACAAGCCCCTGGGCCAGTGATGGTAGGGCTGGCCTGGCCCCTCTGGGTGGTTAAGCACAAAGGCTTGGCTTGCCCAGCCAGGGTCCCTACCAGCAGGCACACTCAACACACAGGTATGTTCCTCCAGCTACCAAGAAACAAAGACTTCCTCCTTGAAGGCCCCTGGGTTGGAGCTGCAGTAGCAGGATGGCTGTTACAACCTTCCCATGACTTTTCTACCCCTGACCCATGCTCCCACCACTGAGAAAGTGGCCGTTTCTAGCTTGCAGGAACTTGGCCCTTGGCAAAGGCAGAGCACAGGTGGACTCTAGAAGGCTTGGCTGTGCCCTGTCGAGAGCCCTGGCGGAGGGGCAGGTCAGGGGACGGGGGCTTCACAGAAGCATGTGCTCTTCTGCCTTGTGCGCGCTCCAGCCCAGAGCCCAGAGCCCAGAGCAGGGTCTGGCAGGGCCCAGAGGCCTAATAAACTCACGGTAAAGGAAAGAGTCCAACCTGGCATTTCTCACAGATGCCATTTTCTATACAAGGGAAATGCTGCTTCCAAGATTCTCAGCTCCTCCCAAAGGTACCCTCAAGCCTGCACCCGCCCTCAGCACCCTCGGGGAAGGAGCAGGGCGAGTTTCTGGGGAAGGGACTTGGAAGGAGGCCCTGGCTTTGCACACGGGTGGGAACCTTAACAGCGCTAAGAACCTGGACCGAAGCGTCGAAGCGGGAGATGCAGGGACAGCTCACTTTCCTAGCACCTGAGCAGGGCCCTGCGGGGGCCTACCTGGGGCCGGGAGGAGCCGTCCCGAGCGACGCTGCCTGAGGAGGGTGCCGGGGAAGACGCGGCAGAAGACAGTGAGGAAGGAGAAACAGAAGGGGAAGCTTCCCGTGGAGGTGACACAGTTCTTCTGTGGTTCACTGGCGTCAAACCTACTGAGGAAAAAACACACGCTCTGTTACAGAGTGGCTATCACCTTATTTCATGCGGGAAAGAGGAGGTTGGAGCACCGACTCTATAGATGCAGAAGGAGGAAGAATCAGAGATGGATTCGAGGCCCCGAGGCCCACGGCCTGAGACTTGCAGGGACGCGGGAGCAGGAGTGGCAGCTCCTGTGGGCAAGGGGGGTCTCAGGAAGGAAAGTCCAGGAGCCACTGTGCTGCGTTCTCATGGCAGAACCTTCCTGAGAGGTGAAACAGGAAGCCCTGCCCTGGGCGTTTCCTAGGAATGGGCATCTGCCACTCATACTCCCCTTGGGCCCCGGAGGCTGGAGCCGAGTTAAACCACTTGGTCAGTAAGCCACCTGCGGCCTCTTCCCACACGACGCTGATGCCGAGGCCGCACCGCCAGCAGTGGGCACAGACAGGACAGGCAGTCACTGCTCGTGAAACAGCTCTTCTTTCTCACACGTGTGCCAAGGGGCTCTCAGATGAGAGGG
Source organism: Tonatia bakeri (assembly GCA_004024845.1). Lineage (NCBI taxonomy): Eukaryota > Metazoa > Chordata > Mammalia > Chiroptera > Phyllostomidae > Tonatia > Tonatia bakeri. The sequence continues at coordinate 147,281 of PVIA01001432.1, forward strand.
TCAGTGTGGGACTTTCAGAGAACACCCGGGAGGGAGGTTATGATGAGTATCAAGTCATCTGAAGCACGTGGCGTGAGGCTCGTGCCGAGCTTCTGCTGGTCAGGGAGCAGATGAGGTGCAGTGGACGTGCTCAGAGCAACGGGGGAAAGGAGTGTGGGCCAGGCTGAGAGGATGCGCCTGGCTCTGCACAGGGCGGGGGGAGAAGGGGGCGGAAATCGATTCGTTTAGCGGCAGCAGAATTCGGACAGTGGTAGCCTGGAAGGTCAATCTCGTTCTCCCTCTCACCTTCTCTCACCAGGGCACGCACCTGTGCACAGACACCCCCTAGGAACCCTACTTCTAAAGTTGCAAGCATTTAGTTTCCATGCTGAGCTATTTCAGGAGCCTGCCCTTAAAGGGATTCAGAAGGCACCATGCTCCGTTTCAGATTTGCCCGTCACTCTCTGACCCTGCAGCCGAGCCAGCTCTCCCACGAACCCTGCGGGCACCCAAGGCCGCCTGGGGCCACAGTCTCTCACTATCCACTCTTGCCGGACTCCCTACTGACCCATTCCCATATTCCTCTGAGGTGCCAGGCCTTCAGATTTTAGCTCCCTTTCTAACTCAGCACAATGCCCCTGCCTCAGTTTCCCCAACACTGTCGGTGAGAGAGGGGTTCCTCCTCTGGGAGTCACCCAGGCTAGGCCAAAGCCACGCCCTGACCCAACAAGCATTCCTTCCAGGCCCAGCTCCACAGGGCACCAGGCAGGGGGTTTCGGCATTCTGTCCTGCTTTGCTGACACACACGGGTGAGCCTGTCGGAGCAGGTACCCCAGTCCTGGGCTGTGGAAAGATGGCTACCAGGCACATGTGGTCAGGAAGTCCTCAAAGGGAAGCCCTCCGGAATGCTTCAGGGGGAAAGGTGACTCAGGGGAACAGGTCTGAGGTGACAGGAAGGAGCTGCTGGGGAGAAAGACCCGAGCTGCCTGGAGCTGATGCAGGGGAGGCAGCTGGCCGGTTACCCAAACCCCCGGCTCAGCCCATAGCCCCATCTCAGCCCACGGTGAGATGGTTCAAACCTAAAAAGGCAAGAGCTGTGAGCTGTTGCCCAGCTTCCTGTGCTCGGTTTGCCAAATTCCTGCTAAATTCCTTCTCCTCCTCTTCCTTGCCCCCTCCGTCTCCTCTATCTGCCACCTCCTGACTCAAACCCTGAACTTGTCTCAAGTCCCCTCAGCTCAACACACTGCCTTTTTGTTCCACCAAGGAGCTTTCTGGGAACTTTCTGACTCAGCTCCAGGGCCACCTTGGCAGCCAAGCCCAACAGGAAAGCCTTGGGGTGCACAAGGTCCTGACCCAGCAGCTGCTCACTCTCTCCTCCTTTCTCTAGTCCCCACCCTTGCCCCAGCTAGTGGGGTCCCTTGCCACACACGTCCCTCATGCACTGTCTCCAGGAGAACGTGGGGCAGGGGGGAGAGTTCGAGGAGATGGGCTAACAAAACACCTGCCATTCAGGCCTGTGCTTGGGAGGTGGGTGCCACCTGGGAGAGGAAGGCGAGGCCAGAGCGGAGTTGAATAGTGAGAGGGAATCTCACCTGCCCAAGGTGGCTGATGTCTTTGGGTCCCCTCACAAAATGGTAAAGGGGGGCCTGGAACCCCACTTCCTTTACATCCACACCAGCTTCCTGACACTGAGCAAGTTTCTTAACCCCACCCCCCACCCCTGTTTCCCCCACCAGAAAACAAGAAGTCTACTGCTGCTTCAGCGGAGATTGAAGGAATAAAATGAGATAAAAAAGAAATGTCCAGTGTAAAATGAAAAAAATGCAACATGCTGGCTGAACAGTAATTCCAGCCCCACTCCCCTTCCCATGCACACACGTGGTGCCCAGCAAACACACCCCTGAACTGCTCCGGAGGGCACTGCTCGCCCACCCTGGCCGGGATTTCTCTCGCCCGTGCACCCACTGAGTCCCCATTCGTCAGCTCAGATCCTTCTTTGCCAGGCCTATCTTTTCGTTAAACCCTGGCATGGGCCAGCCAGGGCTGCCCTGCCTTGTGCAGGGGCCTCAGTCCTGGGTGCTGCTGGTCCTTCCGGTCCCTTTGTGCAAAGGGGGCTGATGAGCCTGGGTCACAGCCCCACAGCCCATCTGGATCAAGTGCCTGTCCTCTGGGCCCTCCGGATCCCTGAGGTCATTCAGATGAGCATGGTCACCTGCAGGAGGGTGCCAAGGGCAACCAGACAGAACCAGCTTTTTGAGGGTAGTGAATGAACAGAGAAGCGGGTGCCTCATGTTTGGCTTCCTCTACAACAGGACTAGACTTGCCCGTTGAGGTTTCCTCTTGGGAAATATGAAAATGACAAAAAGAAAAAAAAAAGATAGCTCTAGCAGCTTTCAGCTCTGGGGATTTTTAAGAGAGTGGGACTGCAGGGTTCAGCTTCCCAGAATTTGGAGCTAAGGCAATGGTCCAAAGGCTCCCAAAGTCTTGGAGCGCCCTCTAGGGGCGGCAGCCTGCACAGGCCTGAACGCATGTGCTTCATTTGTTTCTGCACTCAGCCCAGCCTGCTTGTTTCCTGGTTTGTTCATTCATTTGCTCACTTTTCACTCCTAAACTCATTCATTCGTCCATTTATTCATTCAGCAAGGAAGTACTTGGCGCCTCCTTTGGGCCAGGCTCATGTTAGGCACTAGGCCCATAGAAATGGTTCAAACTCAAGGCCTGCCCTCAAACCTCCTTTTACCAATACCTGATACTCGTGAGATAACTAAAGTCAGGCTGAGGTCTCCAGGCCCATCCCAACAACCCGTGCTGCTGGCTCCCAGTTCCCTCTGCTGGTGCTCAGTACAGATGACTGGAAGCACTGGGATGGAATCTGCACCCAAATGGACCCACCCATAGAAGCAGAAGTTCCATGACTGGGGGGACAGGTGATGGGGGGCAGTAGAAGAGATGGCTTGTGGAAAAGGCCTGGCCCAGGTCCTCGGAAAGTCATTGGCTCCTTCCCCTCACTCTTACTGCCTGGGGCTGTAAGCTGATCAAGAGTTATTTTAGGTTGTCCCAGGTGAGGTGTCCTGCCCAGGTGTGCAGCCCCGATCTAGCCCCAGAGGCACCCATGTCCCCGCCTGACCCAGTGGAAGAGGCTGCAGGTCTGGGGGTTGCTGGGAGAATGACTCACTGGCGCTGACTCAGAAGGAAGGAGTCAACTAAATTAGCACTCTGTTCCAACTTCAATAATGTTTCATTTTTAGAAAACTCTGTCAGACCCAAGGCTTTCCTGGGATCATCTTTTCTAGAGCGAGGTCCGGAGAGGGGTGTAAGGGCAGGAAGAGGTGGGAGGCAGCCATGGACTTGGAATTGGAAGAAGCCCTGCCCCTCTCTCGGACTCAGCGAGGAAATCCCTGCTCTGTAATTGCTACCCAGGGAATATGGGCAGCTCTGGGATGCCGGGCTATGGTTGCTGCGCCCCCTAGTGGGAGCCTGCTGCTTTGGCATCCACTACAGGCCCTGGTCCTCATCCACCCTCCTCTTCCTTGGGATTGGAGGACCAATTGCTGGCTCTGAAAAAAGGAGCAGGGCAGTGTGTATTTGCGCATTTGCGCACATTTGCTTGCACGCATATGTGTGTGTGCATGTGCGTGTGGCTTCCTTCATTGCTTTGCCCATAACTGCATGAAGTTACGGAATCAAAACATACAGTGACCCAGGGCCTCAGAGTCCTCATCAGTGCTTCAAAAAGCTTGGAGCTGATGCAATAAGGTCCCTTCCAAGTGGGATTGAGTTCTAAGGCTCCATGACTCTGGAGTGGGGAGCTGAGGGGGAAGGGAAGGTCCCAGATCCCTTGGGAAGCGCTTCCTCTCGTCAGCAGCGGAAATAGGGTCAACCTTGTATTTCATCCAGGAGACCAGGTCAGAGAGGCCATGTAAGGAATGAGAACAGCTGTCCCTGAGAATGAATCAGAGAACTCTTGCCCACCCAGCACCCATGCCCACCCCCACCCCCAGAGAGCTCATGACTCACTGGACTGGAATTTTCTTCTCCAGCTCTGGTGTCGGCTGAAAGACTGGAAGCTGCTGGCCCGCTGCAGAACTATAGTGGAAAAAAGAATGGGGCGGGGAAGATGGGGAGGGAGGAAGAGTCTGTTAAACATGTAGGAAAAAGTAGGACGTTTTCTCCTCCGGTCCGTTTGCCAAAAGTTAATCAGCTAATGATCATGATTGACTGAGCCCCTTCCTTCCCTCAGACTGCACCTTCCTGTCCCCACAGCACACACCTCTGGTTTCTCACTCATTCATTCATCAAATATTTATTGAGACCCTGCTATGGGGTCTCAATAAACACTGAAGGTACTGCTTAAAATACTGCCACCTTGCGGGAAAGGGCTCATATTATAAGCTATCATTCTAAACTGTCCATCATTAATAAGCATATATATGTGTACATGTTTATTTGCCTACATGTATAAGCCTATACCTGCATGCCCACCTACACACACTTACTTGTTTTTAGCAGAGCCAAAGTCTCACATCAGTGCCCCGTATTTGCAATAGATAAAAACAGGGCTGCTCTCACTGAAACCTGGAAGCTGCAGAAAGCTCTAACCTCTTTTCCCCTTCCCTCAGAGCCCTGGAATCCTCTGAGGACCAGTTTAACTGAACCTCTGCACCATCCATTGCCCTGAACATCCCCTTGGCCTTGGTTCCATGGGAACATGGACAGGAGGCTATGGACCATGCACTGGAGGCCCTCCTGCCAGCTGGGCCTTGAGAATTAGCCGAGCAGAGTGAACACCACATGGGGAAGAAAATTCCTACAGTGGGCCCTCAGGTTTTGCCTCAGGCCCCAGGTCCCTGTGGTGGTTCCTCCACAGCCTTGAGAGAAAGAGTGGGGGTGACTGGCGCATGCCCAGTGCTCACACAGGCATGGCCAGGAGCCATGAAAGGAGCAAGGCCAAGGGAGTGCTGTGGGTGTGGGAGAAGGGGTGTAGGGAAGGCCTGAGTGCAGGACGCTCTGAATCCAGGGCCCAGCCGGCACAGCCCTGTCTCTCTCAGTACAAAGTCCCGATGCTACTCCCCGGCCGGTGCTCAGAGCTGGTGTCAACTCTTCCTGGCCGGGCTATGCTACATGCATGCCAACCACTGCCCAGGGCTCCTTTCCGCAGGACCAGGCCCTTCGGCTCCTGACACCCCTCCCCCCTTTACTCTACTCAGAGAGGCTTGGAGTCTGCTCTGACTGGCGGGTCCCCACCCCACAGGCCTGGTTCCATAACCACACCCGTGGGTTGAGGGCAGCCTGCGGGGACAGTCATGGATGGGGTGCAGGCTCCGCATCTCCCCATCATAGGGTGAATGGTCTGCCTACAGTTTTGGTCCACTTCCGCCCACCAAGTGCAGGTCAGGGTTCCCCAGGCTGGGTGTTTGGCACAAGGAGCAAGCAGGCCTTGCGCACAGCTCTGTCCTGCCAAGCAAAGTTGACCTGTTCATCAGCTAATGGAGAAATTACTCCAGAAACACAGAAGGAGGCTTTAAGCTCTTATTGCTTCTCCCTGGCTTTTAACTCTGTAGACTGGAACTTACGAGAAATGGCTAAAGTTCATGAGAGATTTTCCATCTCTGGTGCACACAGGGTGACACATACCCATTTTTACCACAATAGGAGCAGCAGGGCGGGTAATGGTCTGACCTGGTAGTTCTGAGTCAAGTAAAGCAGGGCTGTTCCCCCGTCCTCCCCCCACTTTTTTTTTTTTTACTATTTATTTATCTATTAACTCATTTATTTACCTAATTTCTTCATACCTGTTTTAAGGGAGTGCTTTGGAGATCTTACAAGGTATTGTGCCACATGGTGCTGATGTCATTTTATTGTTACAAACTAGGGGTGCCCTCCATAGATCAAATTATTGTCGGAAAAGTACCAAACTCTCCAAATCAGAGTAAGTAGGGGGCCGGTTGTCCTCCTACCTCTAATTGGTGTATGTCCAAAAGCCCAGGGCACTGTATCAACTCATTTAGTTGCTCAGGCATGCACTCTAACCACTAGCTCACCCAGGCCAGCCTCTGGGAAGCTACTCTTCCAATACTCCCAAAGCGGGGGACGCGGCCCTCCTGCTGGGAAGTCTCTGCAGGGCTGACATAAAGTACTGGCACTTGGCCCCACTCTAAACCCACCAAGTCTCAATTTCTCAAGGTGGGAGGATAGAAATATACCTTTTAAGCAAGATTTTTAAGAATGAATAAATCAGGTGTTTTAGGAGAGCGTTGCTGAGTTTCCTCTGGCCTCCATAGCACAGGGCTGAAGTTCTGTTTCAGCCCATCACCGTGGGTGGGCTCTGTGCTGAAGAACTTTGAGGAGGTGAGAGGTTCCTTGGTGAGCTGAGGTAGTCCCAAATTGTGGTAAACATATATAACATAAACATGACCATTTTAGTCATTTTTAAGTGTAGAGTTCAGCGGTGTTGAGGACATCCGTGTCGTGGTGCCACCACCCCCACTCTCCATCTCCAGAAATCTTTCCTCGCCCTGAACTGAAACTTGGTGCCCATTAAACAGCTCCCCGCTGGCCCCCTTCCCCCGGCCCCTGGTGAGCACCATCCCACTTTCTGTCTCTACAAATCTGACGATTCTTGGCCCCTTGGAGAAGTGGAAATCACACCACACTTGTCTTTCTGTGTCTGGCTTATTTCACTTAGAATAATGACTCCCAGACTCATTCACGTTGCAGTGTGTGACAGAATTTCCTTCCGTTTGAAGGCTGAACGACCTCTCGTTGTGTGGCTGCAGCAGTGTGTTTGTGCCCTCGTCCACCTGCTGATGGACAGGTGGGGCGTTTCCCCCGCTGGCGACTGTGGATGCCGCTGCTGTGAGCTCGGTGTACCCGGCAGGACTCTCCGTGAAGCGGTTCATCTTGCTCTTGTCCAGCATTTCCCTGGCTCTCCTCGGAGCCGTGGATCCAGTGAAGACTGCGGCCCATAAAGTTCCCCGACACCCACGACCTGATGCCAACTCCACATCGTCTGGTGGAAGGATGCACTCGCCACAGCCGCCAACACAAAGCACGGCACTTACACCACGCTGGAGGTTTGGGCCCTCCAACGTGGCTGGCTTTGCGGTAACCAAAACTCTGACAGACGAAGACAAAATCGACAGAAGATGGTCTGACAGTCATGTGGCCTATCCCCGTCTCTGTCTGCTCTATATTTATTCCAGGATTAAACTGGACTGTGAGAAACACAATGCTTTGGCCGCACGGCCCTGTGCTCTCCGCCGGCCCCCATCCCCTGGGAGAGCTGCTCCCGTCAAGCCCTGCTCTGCAGCCGGGCCCTCACCCGCCAGTGAGGGTGTGCATGGAACAGCTGCGGGGGGACTCTGGCTGCACGGTCTGCAGAGCCACTGTTCAGGACAGGTCCAGGGTGTCTCTCGACATCATCTGTTGACGTGAGCTGGGAAATTTCTCGTGGGCAGAGAGCTGGAGAAGTGGCGCCTGCTCTGATACCAGCTGCTGCAAACCAACATGGTTCCCCTCCTGAACAATGGGAATAAAACCGTCTATTTCCTTGTTAACACTGGCTGCCAGAGAATTCGGAATCAAACGTGTGATTCCAGTAGACCAACTGTTTGGGTCTGTGATATTCTCTCTGAGGCCTGTACCTTCTCAGCTGGTTTACCAACCCTGATCTTGAGGCTTCGCTTTCGTGTATATAGACATACAATTTTGTTTTATGTCTTTCTTGTGTGTTGCCTAAAATCCCCTGGCAACTGAGGGAGAGGAGAAATAGTGGGGAGGAATGAAAGGCAGGCAGGCTTCACATTTATGAGTGAGGAGGCTGGAGTCCCGGCAGGCAGAGGGGCCAACCCTTCACTGCAGGTGCTAAGCCTTTTCTGGACAGCTCCACAAGTGGTACTTGGCAAATGGGTCCTTTTTTTTAAAAAAAAAAAAAAAAGAGGCTCACAGAGGGAGGTAAATTCAGAGTTTCCAGGATTCGGGCCTCAGCCTTGGTCTTCCTGGGCACCACTTTCATGGTTCCTGTGAAACTAGCCCACCGGCGAGAACATTTCTAGGATCAGGTGGAGAGTCTGCTCTCCGCCACCAGGGGGCAGCGCAGGACAAGTTGAGCTCCCACTCTCCCAGGCCAGCCCTGGAAGGCGGTGGTTCCTGCTGGTGGCAAGTTCCTCCTAGCCTGTTCTTCCCACCCAGAGGACTCACATTGCTGTTGACTGAATAAAAACACTTATTCGGGCCACCTTTCTGAAAACAAGTTGGGTTTTTAAGGACAACTACTTCTTAGGGTGCAGAGGCAGCCAGCATTGGGCCACACTGCTTGCTTGCAGGGCGCCCTCAGGAAAGCAGTCAGTCCACTTGCTCACCTGTGCACAGAACGCCACAACTCTGACCTCGGGACAGGGTCGTCCAAGGATGGTCTGTGCATAGGAAAACCCCTGCCCATTCCAGGACTCAGCGAAAGTGCCTTTATTGTTATATAGGTCGTTTTCCTGCATCCCATGAGCCCCAAGCACTGGTACTGGCCCTGTGCTGCCCCCAGGTGGCCCCGGGGAAGCTGCCCTACCTGGGGTCGCATGTGCTCCCAGAGCAGCTGAGCCCACACCCCTCCCTGGTAGAATGCCGGAAGGGCCCCTCGGGAGATACAGAGAAGGCGGGAAGGAGACTGCTCCCAGCAAGAGGGTCCTGGGGCCACCTCACGTCTGCCTGCCTGGGACACACAAGGGCAGCCAGGCCCCTCGGCCACCTTCCTAGTTGAGATTCCAAAGCTTCCCATGAAGAAGGAGGTGGGCCTGGGTTAGCCCTACTTGCACCCTAGCCCCCTAAAGTCCCAGCCCCACTGCCTCTGAGCCTGTGGGTCACACCTCCTATCGCCAGGGCCTCCCGTGCGGGAGGGACCTCTGCTCACCATGCAGAGCTCTGGGATCCTCAGGGCTCTGGGCTGAGAACGTCCTGGTCTGGGCCTCCCTCAGGGAGCTGTGGCGAGTGAGGGGCTGCGTTAGGGGGGCAGGCTCTGGCCGAGGAGGTCTTTCCTCACAGGGCTCTGCAGTGGAGGCCTCGCTGCTGCCGCCACCATGGTCCAACTCTTCATCCGAGCTGGAAAAACAGGAGAGAGCGGGTGATGGGAGAGCCCTGCCGTTCATCCCCCAAGGCCACAGTGCGCTCCACCCATCACCACCGCCAGCAGGCCACGGAGCTCCAGGGTGAGGGTGGGGTGGTTAGTTCCCCCTGCACCCAGCACCTGCCTCAGGCTTTGTTGTGGGCTGAACTGTGTACCCCCAGATGCATATTAAGTCCTAACCCCTAGTACCTCAGAAAGTGGCTGCATTTAGAGATAAAATCTGTTAAAAAGTAATTAGGTTAAAATGAGGTCGTTAGGGTGGGCCTTAATTAATATGACTGGTTTCCTTAGAAGGAGAGGAGATCAGGACACAGCCGGGCAGAGCAGGAAAATGTGAGGACAGCCATCTACACATGAAGTAAGGAGAGGGGCCTGGAGCGGGTCCTTCCCTCCCTCCCTCAGAAGGAGCCAACCGTGCCCACACCTGAGCTCACACTTCCAGCCTCAGAACCGAGAGGAGAAATCTCTGTGGTGGAAGCCGCCCAGCCTGTGGTCTCTATGGCAGCCCCAGCGACAAGTACAGGTGTGGGTCAGGGCAGGAGAAAACAGCCGGCAAATCTGCAGTGAGATGTTGGTCCTAACCCTTCAGATGTTCAAGTGCTGCTCGGAGTGGAAGGGGAGATGGGAAAGGCTGCCTGGGGGCGGGGGGAGGGTGGGTTTAACCTGGGTCTTAACTGACCAGTGACCGGCAGGAATTCACGTGGCAGAGAGGTGGGAGCAGGCTGTCCTAAGCAGCGGGGACAGCCCAATCATGGCCGAGGGTGAGAAAGTGACATTTTAGTAAATATATACATATCTCATATACTTCCTCTGTCTGTCTCCATACATATACACACACATGTATATATGTATATACACACGTGTGTATGTCTACTTGGTCTGTGTTTATGTATATGAGGCCCGTCCTTGTATATTTGCTCTCTCTTTCCACGTATATGTACATGAATATACACCTATGTGTGTGTGTGTATATATATACATCAGCATGCTTCTTACTAGGTTGCTGCCCCTCATCCATCTGGGGGCTTTGGTGGGCTGCCTATCCAGCAGGCTGCCCGAGCCTGCCAGTCGGTCATCCTGGTCCATTCACTGGTCAGCCCCAGAGGTGGGCATGTGACATGGTGGCCCCTCGGGAGGCCCGCCTTGAAATCCCAGTACGTGGACCTGAATTGCCGGGTGTGGGCTGAGGGAGGCCGGCACAGAGATGGCCTCTCCATGGGCTGCTGTAACCCCCTGTGCCAAGAGGCCACCAGGGAGAGCAGCTCTCCAGGGCTGTGGCTCCAGCCTGGCCTGGAGTGGGCACCACCCTTGCCCTTCCCCGTCAGATGAACCAATGTATTTGCCTTTGTTACTTAAGCTGGTTTGAGTCGTTCTATACAGTCTGCATATTGATTCTTCAATCTTATGCACTCTGTGAAACAGGTGCTGCAATTGTCCCCATTTTACGGATGAGAAAATGGGGGAACAGAGAGGTTGTACTACAAGTCAGCAGAGAGAACACCAGCTTCTGATTGTGGACCCCCCGCCTTCCCAGCCCATTCTGCCCCCACCCCACAGCAGCCTGAGCATACCTGCTGTCATCGCTGGTGACCAGGACACACACAGCCAGCACGTCCTGCCCAACCACGTCCTCCCCGGGGCTGATCCTCACGGAGGTCCACTCGGCGGGTGGGGGCGGGGTGGCTTTGCCTTCCCCGTCACCAGGCTCGGGCTCCGCGACGCCCTTGGGCTTCTTGGGGGAGGTTGGCTCATCTGCTGGGAGAAGAGGATCTAGGGAGACGGCGCATGGCCAGCCCTGCAGGCACTGCTCCCCCAGCAGAGGGTTGGGCAGGCTGCCGGCGGGGGCTGGAATCCGGCCCTGGCTCTGCACTCCCTCCCCCTAACAGAGTGTGTGTTGCCCCATGACCCTGTTGTCTGTGGCACCACAGAGCTGGGAGGCGCCTCCCTGCACAGTGGACATGAGGCTGGACCGGAGGGCTTGTTTTGACCAGTGGAAATCAGTGGATGCGAAGTGCCCGGCGGCGTTCAGCGGCCTTGCTGTTTGGCGTGTCCACCTGCCCTCCTGCTAGTTGGCCCTAAGAAGAGTCTGTTCCAGATGGCCACCGCCCCTCAGGCCTTGGTCCCCGATTGTGGGCACATGGAGCAGGTCAGAAGCCCACCTTCGGCCTGAAGCTTGGCCAGTTCCATGAGCGCCAGGCCTCCCTTACACCTGCAGCCGGAAGTAGAGCCGCCCAGACAATCTGCACACCCATGGGCAAAAAAAAAAAAAAAAAGATGCTACAAGCCATTGAGATTTGGGAGGCTTTTACACAGAATTACTATAGCAGAGCCCTGACTCTGTACCTGGCTATATCTGAGCACACGTGTGCATGCTCATGAGCTGCATGTACAAATACTTATACAGCCAGCAGATGCTACTGCTCCAGGCCCGTGACAGAGACTGGAGGTGAATCAGCCATGGTCTCTGCCTTCGAGGGTCTTTCTGTTTCACAGGGGAGATAAGGCATGTTCGCAAATGTCTATGTAAGAAGGTAGACCATCTAAGAGTGAAGCCGAGACGAGGTGGAAGGAGACAGAGACCTGACTTCCGTGCAGGAAATGCTTGGTGTTGAAGGCACCACTGTACCGAGGCTTGAAGAGGACTAGGATTTGATCACACAGAGCAGAGAGAGCTGGTGCTCCAGGGGTGGCCTCCTGGGAGCACCAGCCACGTGGGGAAGCACTGCCATCTGCACGGGAACAGAAAGTAAGTCCACGGCGCTAGGGGCAGGATGTAAAAGGAACCAGCGGAAATGACACAGCGGCCTCAACCCAGAAGGGCCTTTGGGGGCGAGGCGGAGGGTGCGACCACTGAGAACCGGAAGGTAGGGGCTGACCTCGTCAGCTCTGCATCCTAGAAAGGTTATTCTGGTTGCAGAGTGGACGCTGGACCGCAGGACCCGCGCGGAGCAGAGAGAGAGGCTGGTGGGGAGGCTAACGGCCGAGAACGTGCAGCTGGGGAAGGGGAGTGAGGGAGCCGAGAATGGCGGGGCAGGACGGGCCCCGGCAGGCAGAGGTGACCTGTGCCTGGCTGCAGTGCCACCTGACCCACGGCCCCAGCAGCCGAGGGACTAGCCAAACCTGCACAGCACATCCGTGTCCAGCAGGGCTGGGAGCGGGGACGAGGTGGGGCCTCTGAGCAGCTTCCTGGGCTTCTGGAGGGCTGGGGACATGGCTGACTGATGACCCCCTCAGTACTGCACGGTCAGGGCCAGCATCTCTCACAGTGAAGCCAGACGTCAGTGGAGGGGCTGGGTAGGGGAGGGGCCGAGGCGAGGCAGAGACTTGGTGGACAAGAAGCTGGTGCTTTCTATTATCAACACCTCGCCCGGGCAAAGGGCCCCAGAGGAGGCCCTGCTCTGCCCCTCCTTCTGCCCCAAGGTCTGGACCACAGCTGGGTCTCTGGGATTCAGTGCCGGCTCTCGAGCTGGGCCTTCTAGACACTTCTGTTCATTCCCGAAGGCTCCTGCACATGTGCACACACCAGGAGGGCTAGGCCAGTGGTATTGGTGGGGGTACTGGCAGTGACCTAAAGGCAATGCCAAAGCAACACCGACTTCAAGGCCCAGCACCCACAGGCCTGGTTAACACTTTGTGTCCATCACCTCCAACATCCTGGCAACCGAAGGGCAGGGTTATCATCTTCATTGCCTGGGCAGAAGAACACAGAGTCCAGGGAGCGACTCAGCCAGGGCCACCCGGTGAGTCAGCTGCATCGGCCACCTGGGACACGGATCAGCCCCAGGTGAGGGACCGGAGTGTGCCCTGCCGTGCCACCTGCCCCAGGCCCGGCCGGACTTTGCCTTCAGCTATCTGCAGTCATAGGAGCTGCCAGGGGCAGGAGGTGCCACCTTGCACCAACCTGGCCAGCTGCCTGTGGCCTCCCAGAGGGAAGCAGGCCTAGTCCGAGCTGAGCATCTCGGCCTCCTTGAGGGGCTCTGGCCATGTACTTGCTCCCTCGTGAAAGCTGAGACTCCGGGGGCAGAGTCAGGCACTGCCCTGGGCGGTGTCTGTCTTCGCACACCGCTTCCAGCAGCCAGGCCCAGGGCCCTTTCCTGGCCGGGCCCTGCTGCAGAGTCAGGGTGGGAACCCTTGTCCCGGTTCTGCTGGTGGGATCGTCCCTGTTTCCACCCAACCCTGGAGACACTTCCACTCTCCCCCAGAGCCGAGTGGGACAACATGTTCTCCTGTGTCTTGCTGTCAACCCCATTTTACAGGTTAGGAAACTGAAGATTGTACCCCTGGGAAGGCAAAATCGAAGCAAAATCAAAACCCCCTTCTCCCAGTTGCTCAGGGGGCTCTGTGGAGGAGGCAGGACAGGCCGTGTGAGGATCCTCTCCAGGCTCCTCCTCCTGCGCCGTGAGCCCACACCAGCCAGCCCTTCCCCAGCCCCCGGTCAGCCACAGGTGCCCCAGTGGGGGTCCAGGCCAGCAGGCAGGGCCTGCCCCTCCTGTGTTAACTCTACAAATATTTATTGAGGGCCCCATATGGGCCAACTACGGTGCCATCTGTTGGGGTTATGAATGGTTAAAAGAAACAAAGACTTCTGGCCTTGAAGAGCTTGTGTTCTAGCAAGGGGCAGCATAAACAACACACATAATCAGTACGTGGATTACATAACAGGTTGGAGGTAATAAATGCTACGGAAAACTGTCTAGTCAGGAGAGCCAGGGGTGCAGATTGCAGTGTTAAAGGCAGCTCTCACTGGGAGGGAGACGTGGGAACAGGGACTGGAATAACGGGCAGGGTCAGCCACGTGGATGCGGGGCAGGGAAGGGCATTCCTGGCAGAGGGAACAGACAGTACAAAAGCTTGAAGACAGAGAGGAGCCCAGCGTGGCTGGGACACAGTGTGTGAGAGCAGAGGACAGCAGGTCCTAGTGACAGGGGCCGGACCACATGGAGCTGAGTCCATTGCAAAACTAAAATACCCGCTGGCAGGTGGCAGGTGGCAGGGGGGCTCCAGGGCTGAGGCTGCGTGTCTGCAGCAAGGGTGGGAGATCGGAAAATTGTAGACAAACAGATGTTGCCTCCCAGTGTGCACTGAGACCTCTGTTTAGTTCCCAACCCAAGATGTTGCAGCAGGTGCTCAGAGGCCCCACTGACCCAGAATGCCTGAAGGAGGTCTCCCTCAGGACATGCCTGCTGTGACGACCAGGACAGTGGCATCCAGAACTCAGCCGGAGAGCTCCTGCAGCCCTGAGTGTCCAGCAGGCAGCTCACCAGTTCGACCTCCCCGGAACCCTACACCACTGCGTCAGCACAAAGGTTGAAGTCCAAGTCCAGGGCTCTACCCACGTGCCAAGGCCGTTCTGAGAGCAGCACCTGCCTCCTGGCTGGGCCCCTGGGACTCTCTGTTCCCTTACAGTTGAAGACACTGCTCCAGGTGACCTCGCTGGTATCGGCGAACTCCTCCAGTATCAGTACCACCCCCGGGCTGCCACGAGGAGGTGAAGAGTTTACGAGGCGCTGCCTGTCAAGTGCTTGGCCCCGAGCCTGGCGCAGAGGAAACGCGCAGTCAGCAACAGCTGGCCTGGGGCTTCTTTTACTTGTTCAAGGAGTGAAAGAAAAAGCTGTACAAGTGAATGAGTCCACAGAAGTAAAGGAGAACAGCCCACCCACGTCGCCTGACCCGCTTACTCTGCTTAATATTCTGGCTGCACGGAGACTTGTGTCTTCGGCTGGATTGTTTCTTTAGGACCAGTTCCCTGGGGCAGGATCACTGGGCCAAGAGGTCAGCACCCCCTTACGGAGGTCAATAATTGCTGCCATATTGCTTTCCAGAAAAGATGGTCCTCATTGGCTTGTATTCGATTCCAGTTACTCAGTTCATAGATATTTTTTACAATCTATTTTACTGTTTTCTTTATTAATTCAGTGGGTTGAGCATAAGCTGTTCACATTCCTCTTACACATGCTGTTCTTTCTTTTCAGTATTTACTTTTTAATTTGCTTAAGTGTGAGCTGGGCAGGCGTGGCCTTTGCCCACCTAGCATTGGGCTTTTAATCAACAAACATGAACCGACCAGTGACCACGGTGCCAGGTGCCCGGGGCCACCTGCTTTGCGTGGACATTTGAAATGTCACAGCGAGGTCCTTCTTTGTTATCACATCTAATTCAGAATTTTTTCTCCTTCTGACTGCCTGTTAAATTTCTCATTTTTACTGTTACATGTTGAGTTTTAAAAATGGACATAGATTTGTGCCATGTTTTTCCTATGTGATTTTTTTCTGGCGGGGGTTTTAAAGCTTAGAAAGTTACCACCCCAAGATATAATCAATGCGCAGTTCTATTTAATTCTATTGTTTTACTTTTTCTTGATTTTAAGTCTTTAATCCAACGTTTCAGGAATGAAGACTACTCTAGTAAACACTTACGTAAAATGTAATATGCAAAACAAAAACCGCCCCCAAGCAAAAACAGTAATTCCACGAGGTACGGGAAGCCCGCTTGAGAGAAGTTAATGCAGGCCCTTCACTAGGGAACTCCTCCGGGACTTGGATGTGCTGACAAGTCAAAGGTCTGGGAGGACTGGCGTGGTCGGCACAAAACATTTCTCACACTGCGTGACTAGGAAACCTTTTACTCACAGAGCACGTCTCAGAGCTGGTAGTGTTCCATTGCCACACTTTGGAAAAGGTTACTTTAACCCAACATCAAATGAGAAAAGCAAAGCCAAACCAGCGAGGTTTTGTCGGTTTCATTCCCTGCTGCGGACCTCGGGTGCTCAGTCATTAGTTGAGTAAACCAATGAGCGCATGTAAAGTGAGGCAAGCACACCGAGGCCAGTACACAACACTGAGATACAAAGATGCAGGGAGAGGCAGGGACTGTGTGTGTCTCACTGCTACATTCCCAGGACCTAGAATATGCCTAGAGCGTGGTAGACATTCAGCAAATACCTGACCGGATACATGAACCAAGGGATGAGTTTCTTGCCCAACGCAGCTCCTGACTTCAGTCCCTAACACCCTTTCTGCCATGGGATGGGAAGTGTATCTCACCCTGGTCATGATCCCAGGCAGCTCTGAAGCTGCTTCAGGCGCCTGCAGCTGGGCTCAGAGGCCCAGAGGCCCAGAAATGCCCCTTTGGAAGTACAAGGGCTCTGGGGAAGTTCAGAGACGGGCTTCCACACCAGTGTCAGGAGCCCGGCTACGTTTGGCCTGGCAGTGGCAGGCATCCCCGCCCCAGGGAGGATGAGGACCAGACTCTGAAGGCAAGTGGGATTCCAAATCCTCCCTTCAAGGGCATCCTAGAGTCGACCATGGTGCTGTCCTCAGAGAAACTGACCACGGTGCTGTCCTCAGAGAAGCCCCATGACCAGAGCCCTGCAGCCTAAGACACTGAGTCATTGAGCCTTTGAGGACAGGACAGGTCTCTCAGGATCACAAATGGCTCTCCATCTGGATGAGCACACCTGCCATGTTCACTGCCATCCTGAAACCAGTGTGTGGTCCTGCCTCCTGACCTTTCACCCACCACTCAGCTGGGCCAGTGAACCCTTTTCTAGAGCAAACTTGGTTACACAGGAACCTAAATTAGCATACAGTTCCTAAGTATCGCCCTCCAACAGGTCCATGCTTGGATGTATGGGAAGTAGGGGTGAGTAGCTGTTAAGATAGTCTATTCCTTAAAAAAAAAAGGAAGAAAGAAAGATAGTCTGTACCTAACAGCTGAGGTGACACTGGCCCTCACCAGCTGTGTACAGCATCTAGAGCAGAAAAGTGCCATGAGTTTTCAAGAAACAGACCCCAAAGCCTGGCCCAGGAGCAGTGGTGACTTTTTCCAAATATTACCCCTGGGTAATATTTACTTTCAGAGTGCCCAGCGCAGTCCCAGAGAGTCCCAGGTCACCACCAGTGCAAGTCCCGCCAGCAGTTTAGGGAAGACTGACCCCCTAAACTAACTCCCGTGTTTCAGGTTGGAGCAGCTTCCATGGCAAAGAAGAGAGGAAACAATGAGCTTTATAAAGAACCACATTTATTTTCATTTACAGCATCAAATACCATAAATAAAGCTAAACATTGGTTGCTGTGTGCAAAATACAGGGTTCCATGTGGCACTGTAAATGACTGCGAAAGGTCCCAAACATGCAGGGCGATGGGGCGGGGCAGGCTAGCTAAGGAGGAGGCTGAGAGGGGAAGAGGACACTCTTTGGTTGACACTCTATAAAGGGAGGGAGACTCTGCAAGAGAAGATAAGACAAGAGCAATGACTTTGTGCTGGCTAGGGTCTGCACCGATGCAGGGAGCAATGCAGCATGCAGGGCAGTGCAGATGGGCCTAGAGGTCAGCGTGGCTCTGGGCCGCGTGCAGCCTGCATGCGCCACCTGCAGCCTGAGGCCGAGAGGCCTGGCCTACAATAGCTCCATGGCACATGCCGTGGTGTTTCTCTTTAAAAGCACTTTGAATGTCCTGCTGCTCCATGTAATGAGTCAGCAGGGAAAGTGTGCTTTGCACAGAGCCATGGCGCCATTGAAACTGGCTGCTGCAGGCCTGGGGCTGAGCTGAGACATTTCTCAAAGCCATCCCTGAACTGGGACGTGATTGCTCTCGCTGTGGTTTCTCCTCATCTGAGACTGTAGGAGCCAGGGAAGACGCGAAGAGCCACTGCAAAACCGTTGGAGTATAGGCTGCAGCAGAGGAAGGACTTGCTGGGAAATTGCGACGATGGGTTCAAAATTCAGAGTATGGATCAAGCTGGTGATGAAACCTGGAGTATTCTTTTTAATCACTCCGAAAAGAGACACTTCTGGTTTTGATCAATGACATTAATCATTTTTATATTAGAACGAATTTAAGAAGATGCTTGTATGCATGTGCTTTTTCAGAGGCACCTGACAAAGGGGTTCTTTTCAAAGGCGGCAGAGCCCGCCCCATGGTACTGTCTCACACTCAGAGGTAACCCTCCCGGGGAGGCAAGCGGCCTTGTAAGTGCAACTGGGGAAGCAGGAGCGCAGGCCACAGCGGAGGAGAGGGCAGGCGGGCATGCACCTGGCGTGGGCCGGGCTGCTGGCTCGGAGGTAAGTGGAATCGGAAAAACCTTTCGAGCTGGACACCACCCCACACTGTTCACCCACCATGCCCCTGAATGAGTCCGTTAGTACGCAAGACACTCGCAGTTAGCACAACCGGTGCCACGGCGGGGAGGACGGGGTGCGGAAAGCGGCTTACGGGTTAGTCCCACTCTCTGAAAATTGGCAAGAAAACCAGTCACCTCAGAGCAGAAGTGTGTCAGCCAAGAAGTGGGTGTAGCACTGGAAGGCTGAAATGAACTGACGGCCACAGTGTAAGGTTGGAAGGAGAGAGACAGAAAAGAGAGCTTAGTTTGGGGGGGGAAACAGGAAGAGACCTATAACAAGGGAAGACACAGCAGTTGAAAATAAGGCAACCATTAAACAAGGGGAATCTTCCCCAAACACGTCACTGCTTGCTTAGGACGGATGAACCTTTCTGGCAGTGAGCATCTCCTCAGCTCCAAGAGTGGATGGGTGTGGTTTGCATTTGCAACAACCCACAGCTCTCCACTCAGAGCTCCACGTGCCCTTAGGACCCCCGACCCTCAGTGGCCCTCCATCCCTCGATGGCCCCAAGTTTACTCTAGAGTCTCATATTCACTCTTGAATGCATCGTGGAGGATTAGAGGCCTCCACCCCCGGGACCCACTGCGTGTTCGGTGCTGCCCACCAGGAAGGTTCAAGGTCTCAGAACAGTGTACACATCTCAGGCTTCGGATGAGCACACCCTGTCTCCCCAGAGCAATTCAAACCAGTCTCTGTATGGCCACAAATGACATTCTCAGAGATACTAACTGGGGCTTCACAGGGCACTCCACAGAGCATCCCAGCCTGCCCCGAGCTGATAGCAATGACAATGACCCAGCCGTGCTTGTGTTCACATCATGACCTGCAGAATTTACTTTCTGAAATCACACACAAGATGACTCAAGGGCTTCTCCTGCCATGCTGAACATTAAAATCTCAGCAAAAATTTGGGAAAACGCAACACAGGTCATTGGACTGAGAACAGCTCCAACAAAGACGGAGGTACCAGTTCCCATGGACTTGGCCACACCCACGCCCTGTTCTGCCCAAGCACTTTGGGGAAATGTTTGTAAAAATGCCTTTCCCCTCTTCTCACCGTACAGAAACTTGTCATCTTAAAGCCCTCAGGAGCTCCGGTTCCAAATGCACACCAGGCAGAACCCTTACTAGATCTAGAGGAGACTGCTAGTGTGGCAAGTGCATGGAGCTGTCTCCGGCTCACAGCTCGTTACGCTGAGCAGGGTGGAAGGCCTTTTCCTATCAGCCTCTCCATTGTTCAACCCCACCCAGCAGCTGTGCATGTCCAGGCAGGGAGTGAGGGGAGCTTTGGCCTCCTCCAGACCCCTGGAAGGAAGAATGCAGGTAGGCCAATGCTTGTTTTTGCCCCTAACAGGGCATATTTCTTTGCATTAGTCAATAAACAGCTTCCACTCCCAGCTTCCCCTGCCAATCAAGACACAGGGAACCTTCCCCCTGGAGGTCAGACACATTCCTCTGCTAGGACAGTGTGAAAATAAGTGGCCTCTGACTGTTGTGACCAAATAAGTACAGCGGCTAAGTGGCTCAGAAGCCAGCATGTCTGTAAGCTGTGCTCACTGGGTCAGTCGTGCTTGCCAGAAACATTACCCTGAGCTGCTAACAAATGCCTCTGTCCCACAGGACAGGGTATGGGAGGGCGGATTCTTCCCTCAGCCTGACCATCATGGACCCTGAGTGGCCTTGGCTCAGACTGCAGCCTGGGCTGGGGACCTGATAGGGAGCCCAGGGGACACAGCTCCTCTTTGGCAGGTGCTGCGCGGGCTTGACAGAGCCCTGCGTGGTCCGGTGCCACAGGTGGGCTTCTGCTGCCCTTCTCACTGGTGCCTGTTTGTAGCCGTCTGCGTGAAACCCCATGGTTCTAGGTCATTTGGCTACAATTTGGTATGGGGCCCGGCAGGGGAGACGTTAAGCTACTATTTTACATCAAAGCAAGAGAGCAAAAACAGTCTTCTCCCTCTGGGAGGCCATGCAACAGCCAACTACACACTGCTGTGTCCTGTGTATGTTTAATTCTGCTTTGTTCTTCTGCTCTTGCGCCCTCCCACTGTTCTACAATTATGCTGCCATGTTGCAAAGAAGTTGCCCCCTCTCGACAAGTGGCCTTTGGGTATGTGACTCGGAAGGCACTGGTCTGGAGAGGGCACGCTCCTGTTCGTTTATATAAAACCCAAATCACTGACGTGGCTGGCTGGAGCATGGAAGGGATTTGTAATACCGGTTAAAAACTTCAAACTCATGTTTAGGAAAATTGACACACAGGGTAAAAAAACACGTTTTCTTGGCTTATCAAAAGTTAAAAATTGAAATGTAAACCTAGAAATACAGCTCACTTTGGTATAAAAGAAATGCGAATCTATAAAAACCATCCTTCATGTCGTGCTGGCCCCAGCACTGTGAGTAGACGGTCGCCCTGACAAGGCTGGGGCCTGTGGTCAACTCTTTGGCGGTGAGCTAACGGGTTCAAGGACACCCGGCTTCCTGACCAGCTCCTCAGCTCACGACCAACGCGAGACCGTCTGCCCTGGAAATGTGAAGGCCCTTGGGGGCGGCGGCCCTCAGCGGAGCTTGACCGGGAAGTACCGGAGCACCCGGTCGCGGATGCTCTGCAGGGACTCCTCGGACTCCCGGTACATGGAAGCCAGGACCTCGGAGAACACCCACAGAAGGGGCAGCCCGAGGCTCAGGAGCTCGTACGTGTAGCAGTAGTTGTAAGCATTGTCCCTGAAATGCAGGCCGACGGAGCGCAGGAGTCCCCGAATCCGGTTAAGCAGGCCCTGGGACAGCCTGAGAGGCCAGCCTAGCGCCTTCCTAAAGGAGGAGGTGGGGATACCTGGGGGGCTGCCCGCCGGCGGGCCAAGCGCTGCCGCTGCACAGGAGCTTTCGGTGGGAGGGTCTCGCCGAGGGGCTTCTTGCTCCTTCCACATCCCCTTCTCCTGGGAGAGATCAAAGGGAGCGTGGTTAGTCCAGGATTCTCAGTGGACCCCTCTGCTGCAGCAGAGGAAGAGCGCCACTAAAAATAGAACTTGGCAGACCCAGCCCCACAAAAGATCTCGGCGCCCGTTGGCTGCAGAAGGGGGGCGAGACTTGGGCGGGACTTTCCTGGGGGGCAAAGTGATCGGAGGGCTCGCTATCCTTCAACACAGAAGTCCCCTAGTGATCCGTCCTGAGTAATTCGAAACATGGATACATATGCACGTGCAAAGATGCTCACTGCAAACATATTTGTAAGGTGAAAGTAGTAAACAACATAAATGTTCGACAATATGGGCCTTATTAAATAAACTACTGACCACTTTTTAAAGGCACCAAAAATTATGCTCCAAAGGAATTTACAAACATTTATTATTTTATTTTATTTTAGAAAGAGAGGAAGGGGTGGAGAATGGGAGTGAGAAAGAAACATCAACTGGTTGACTTCTGCAAGGGCCCCAGCCGGGGCCAGAGCCCAGCGCCCAGACACCTGCCCTGACTGGGATCGAACCCGTGACCTTTCAGTTTGCAGAATGACGTCCAACCAACTGAGCCACACCAGCCAGGGCACTTCAGAGGAATTTTTAATGTCGCGGGACACTGTTCTTTCTTTTTTAAAATTATATTTTACAGATTATGCTATTACGGTTGTCCTGATTTTTTCTCCTTTGTCCCCCTTCACCCTGCACCCCCACTCCCTCAGGCAATGTCCCCACCATTGTTCACATCCATGGGGATGTATATGTAAGGAAATTGTTCTTGATATAGTGCTAGTAAAAAAAGATAAAACTAATAGTGATAGGATTTTTAAAAATATATTTTATTGATTATGTTATTACAATTGTCCCATTTTTTTCTTCCTTTTATTCTCCTCCACCTTGTACTCCCCCACCCACTGGCATTCCCCCACCTTAGTTCACGCTCATGGGTTGTACATACAAGTTCTTCGGCTTCTCCATTTCCTATACTATTCTTAACCTTCCCCTGTCTATATTTGGTACCGACTATTTATGCTTCTTATTCTCTGTACCTTTTCCCCCATTCTCCCCCCTCCCCTCTGATAACTGTCATGTGATCTCCATTTCTGTGATTCTGTTCCTGTTCTAGTTGTTTGCTTAATTCATTTTTGTTTTTGTATTTTTTAGGTTCAGTTGTTGATAGTTGTGAGTTTGTCATTTTACTCTTCATAGTTTTGGTCAACATCTTTTTCTTAGATAAGTTCCTTTAACATTTCATATAATAAGGTCTTGGTGATGAGGAACTCCTTTAACTTGACCTTATCTGGGAAACACTTTATCTGCCCTTCCATTCTAATTGATAGCTTTGCTGGATAGAATAATCTTGGATGTAGGTCCTTGCCTTTTATGACTTTGAATACTTCTTTCCAGCCCCTTCTTGCCTGCAAGGTTTGAGAAATCAGCTGACATTCTGATGGGAACTCCTTTGTAGGTAACTGTCTCCTTTTCTCTTGCTACTTTTAAGATTGTCTCCTTATCTTTAATCTTGGCTAAGGTAATTATGATGTGCCTTGGTGTGTGCTTCCTTGGATCCAACTTCTTTGGTACTGTCTGAGCTTCCTGGACTTCCTGGAAGTCTATTTCCTTTGCCAGATTAGGGAAGTTCTCTTTCATTATTTTTTCAAATAAATTTTCAATTCCTCTTCCTCTTCTCCTTCTGGCACCCCTATGATTCGGATGTTGGAACTTTAAAGTTGTCCCGGAGGTTCCTAAGCCTCTCATTTTTGTGAATTCTTGTTTCTTCATTTTGTTCTGGTTGAATGTTTATTTCTTCCTTCTGGTCCAAACTGTTGATTTGAGTCCCAGTTTCCTCCCCGTCACTGTTGATTCCCTGTACATTTTCCTGTATTTCACTTTTTATAGCCTTCATTTTTTTCTCTACTTTGCTACCATATTCAACCATTTCTGTGAGCATCCTGCTTACCAGTGTTTTGAACTCTGCATCTGATAGGTTAGTTATCGCTTCATTGCTAGTTTTATTTTTGTAGTTTTGATCTGTTCTTTCATTTGGGCCATGTTTTTTGTCTCAGCATGCCTGTTACATAGTAAGGGGAGGAGCCTTAGGTATTTGCCAGGGCAGGGGCAACCCATGTTAATGCGTTGTTGCATTGTATATGCGGGAGAAGTCCCAGAGGGAATAATGCTCGGCTCTCAGCTGGCTTTCAGTCACTCCCTCCACTACCCACAAGCAAATTGGGCCCTTCTGGTGCTGATTCCAGGTGGGTGGGTTTGTGTACATTCTAGGACCCTGTGGGTCTCTCCAATGAACTCTCCTGCGAGGCTGGGAGTTCCTCCTGCCACCTCGACCCACACAGGTTTTTCAGTCGGAGGTTTTGAGGCTTTATTTTTCCACACTGGAACCCTGCACTGTGCAGCCTGCTTCGCTCCCCAGTACTTCCTCCCAGTTTTTCCACATGCGAATACGGGACCACCTGGTCCTCCAGCCACTGCCTTGCCGTGCATCCTCTTTGCCCCGGCTGCCCATCTCCACCCCCCCTTCCAGTCTGATGGATGTTTCATTAGCTCCTTGGTTTTCAGACTTCTATCAGCTTGATTTTCTGTCAGTCCTGGTTATTTCTTGCTTTCAAATTTGTTGTCTACTTTTTGGTTGTGTGAGGAGGCAAAGTGTATCTCCCTACACCTCCATCTTGGCCAGAAGTCCTCACCACCTATAGTAATAGGATTCTGACTAGGACAAAGTATATTCACATAGGGAGAAATCTAGAAGGAAATGCTTGTTACAAAATTATGGTTTTCTTAGGATAGAGTGATGGTGAGTGATTTAACTTCCCTTCATTATATATTTTAATTTATTTATGCACTTTTCTACATTGAGACTCTATTAATGTGTACTCAGAAAAAAATCAGTGGATCTTTGCTGGTTGTTGTGATTAGTCAAGCCATAGAAGGAATTTACTAAGAGCTGCCAGAGAGGGCACTGTAACTAGCTGTCCATAGGCCCTGATGGCTCACCACCTTGCTGACATCTAAGAGCCGAGGGAAAGGACTTGGAAATCTCAGCAAAGGATGGCCCCATACCAGGCATCCCTACAAATAGTGCCCAATGGTCACATGGTGGGGAGCAATGGGGAGAAGACAGGATTCAGAGGGCCATGAGAAGGTAATCAGTAACTTTTGCATCCCTGGCATATGAGAAAGCTCTTCTGGGCTCCTCATGAGAAGCCAGCACTGCCACTCAACTGGGAGCTGGCATCTGGTGGGACATACCCAAGGGTCTGGCTGAATAGACTGAGGCAAAAGGACCCTTGACACCAGGGAGTAGAGCTCTCTTCTCTGTCTGTGGGTCTCAGTCCTTCTAGGATCAGAAGTGTTGTCCTAATGTGGAGGAGCCCTTGGAAACCTTCTCCTGCCTAGGGGCCTTCCCCGTTCCAGCAGTCCTTTCAAGGCAAAACATACCTCTCTTTGTTGCTTCAATTCTGCCCGTCTCTTTCGTTGCTGGCTATTGGTTTTACAGTGAAGGAAATGAGCCTTGCAGAAGAACTTGCCTGTAAAAAGAAACACACACACACACACACACACACACACACACACATGTTTTCTCCTGTAAGCCAGAGCCATGGTAGACCTGAGCCAAGTGCCCTCCCCTGTCTAGGTCAGAAAACACCAATAATAGAAACAAACCCAGGACAGCTCACCCTTGGGGAAGCATTTCTGTCACCTGCCTTGAAGAGGCCCTGAAATGAGGCACAGGACCCTTTGCTGCCTCAAGTCAGAGTGTAGAAATGGGGGGCTCCCAGGCATGAGGACGAAACCTCAATTCAAAGGCTAGGTCTCTTCCCATGACCAGTTGTCAGGCAGCAAAGTGGACAGTAACACCATTTCTATCTCCTTGTCCTTTCTGGGGCCCTGAGGTGGGAAGGACCGGGAACCGAGGGCAGCAGTGATAGGGAGGACAAGCCCAGGTGAGACACACACTGGGCCACTGGCTACTGCCCAGGACCTTGGGCGCTTTCTAGAAAAGCCTTCTTTGCTCACTGTTACATCAGTGACAATAGTAATGGGAATAATGATGACAATAGAAAAAACTCACATAG
This sequence comes from Tonatia bakeri, assembly GCA_004024845.1. Lineage (NCBI taxonomy): Eukaryota > Metazoa > Chordata > Mammalia > Chiroptera > Phyllostomidae > Tonatia > Tonatia bakeri. The sequence continues at coordinate 172,538 of PVIA01001432.1, forward strand.
GACTCACAATATACCAGGCACTATTCTAAATGCTTCCCATGAATTAACCTTACAAACTAAGTACTATTATTATCTTGATTTTACAGATGAGGAAACTGAGGGACCAGGAGGTTAGGGAACACATCCAAGGTTGCATGGTTAATAAGTGCTACAGTCTAGATCTGAACCTGGCACTTTAATGTGAGGGTCTTAACTCAGGAGCACTGCACTATACTGTCTCTCATTATACCTGACAGTACAAACATCAGGGGCTGAAAATTGGAAAATAACCACACGTTCTAGTGCAAGTCCTTTATCCATGCCCTCTGATCAGCCACGTATCAGAATGGATGTCACTACAACATCCCTAGGCTGGCATTTACTGAGCCCTTATTACTTGGCAGCTGGTGCTGAGCCCACGTCTCTCAACCACACAGGGGGGATGAAGGTGGTGAGACTGAATGAGAAAATGCACACAGAGCACACAGCACACAGTGGGCGCCCTTCAGTGCCAGAGCACACCAGGTGAGGGCAGCTTCCTCCTCCCTCAGGGGCCCTGCCCACCGCAGGCGGCCCCTCTCTGTTTGGAGGAGCTCCAGCCTCCCTGAACGGTTTCCGGATGACACTGCACTCCCTGGGAATTGTTGGGTGTCCCAGAGCCTCTAGAGGACCAGGAGCCCAGGCCAGAGACCAGCACTGCCCTTGGGGACGGTGGTTACCTTCGTCGACGTCGAAGGCGTAGGCAGCCAGGCGCAAGGTGGCGGCACAGACGCCGCAGCGGAAACACTCTCGGTGGAAGAAGTGGCCCTCTGCGCTCAGCCGCTCCATCACGTACACGCGCTTCTTACAGAAGTAACAGGTGTCGCTGCCACCCAGGTTCAGGGGAAACGCCTTTCGCATGGTTTCCTAAGGGGCACAGGGCAGCAGGAGAGAAGAGCAATGGTTCGGGGCTTACACAGAGTCTTCAGATTCAAAGCTGGGCTTTCAGAAGTTCCAGCCTGAATCCTGGGGACATCGTGGGTTCCTGTTTGTGGCTCATGTCACAGCAGGTGCTGCAGCAAAGAGTGAGTGTGGGAAGATATGCCCCCAGCACAGACCCCAAAACTGCAGGGGCTGCTGTTAATTTTATGCCCCGGTAGGCCAGCCACAGGGCGGGCCCAGGAGGGGCTGGCTGTCCCCTCACCTGGCTGCTCTGGTTTCAGTGGGAGTGATGCCCCCTGGTCGAATGGAGGGGGCATCTTTCACAAACATGCTTGCCCAATGACACCCTCTCCAGGAACCTGTCCCAGGGGTTAAGTGTTGTCTGGATGCAGAGTGAGCTCACTGAAAGAATGTTTTCTACATCCTTGTCCCCCTGCAGTGACTTAAGTCAGTCAAGGAAGGCAAGGAAAGCTTGTGGCATTCAAACTGTTCAAGAGAACTGTAGAAAGGGAAAGGCTGTGTGCCACAGCCCACCAGGTTGCCAGGTGAACTCCTAAATGCAAGGGGTCAGGGGGAGAGGGAGCAGGAGGGCAGGGTGATTCTAGGGGATTGTGCCGAAAGGAAACCAAAGGAACTGCCAACTCAAACCCCCCATCACGGCAGCGAGTGCCCTTGATCGCAGAAGGGGAGACTTCAAAGAAAAGGGACGTTTCTCCATTACTGAATTCTCAACCTAGTGCAATGGGCTGCTTAGTTGGGACACTAAGCATCGACAGTGAGGCATGGCTGACTGTGTGGACAGCCTCGCCTGGGTTTTCACTGAGATCCCCAGACAGCCTGGAAGAGGCATTTCCTCGTGAAAGAAGCCCCAGGGTCACCAAGTGAGGTTTGTCTTTAAGGAAATGCAGCCTCCCTCTGACTCTGCTCTGATCCAGCCCATTCTCAGCCCCTCTTGTACATGGGATGGGGCACTTTGGGAGAGGGCCAGGCCATCCCTCTGCATCTCGTGTGCCCTCGCTGGGAATCCAGGGCTGGAGCCTGTGGGAGAAAGCTGAGGGATGTGTGTTCTTACCAGGTCCGGAGAGGTAGCCTGGGCCTTAGGTCTGTGATCATTCATGTACAGATTGATCAGGACTTCAGCTGCAGCCCCTATTCCGCTGGACACTTTCCCTACCGTCAGCTACCCAAGAGCAGAGGTAGAAGAAACAGAGACAAAGGTAAGGCCAGTGAGCACCGAGAAGGAAAACACGGATAAGCTGGGTGTGGGAGAGGGCTCCACACCCACATGCAAAGAGCACCCGACAGGCAAACCCAGCCAAGAGTGGGCAGCATGCACACTGGAGATGCAGCAAAGGCCAGAAACAGAATCCTGTGACCCTCAGTGAGCCAGGTGACTCTGCAGAACTACATCCCCTGGAGGTGCAGGGCCTTCGGGAGTCATTGAACTTCTCAGTGCACAGATGGGGTGAACTAATCCAGAGAGAGGAAGGATCTATCCAAGGCCACTTAGCCAACAAACACAAGATTCGGGACCATACTCAGGTCTCCTGACCCCACCCCTGCTGCGCGGATTCCTCCCTACAGCCTTTCTCCTCAGTGGCTGGGACAACTTGGGCTGCTTGGCCAGGTCACCAGCAAAAGGCGTGTTTGCACCGGTGTCACCAGGGCCTCCGAAAGCCTGCGGGGCACAGAAGCTGAGCTAAGGAGACAGAGAGCTAAGGAGCCAAAACCTCACAAACAGACAGACAGCTGAAGCGCAGCCACCCTCCTGCCACCACCCTCCTGGACGGAGAGCTGTGAGCTGCTGCTAAGTGAGCGTGGAGACCCCGCAGACTGGGAGGAAGGTTCGGACCCTCCATCGCCACGAGCTGGAGCTAAGATGGGGTACAAAGCTCTCCCTGCTGAGCTCAGTTTTCAAGTTTAATGAAATGGGGAGAGTCATGCCCGCAATTGTCCCCATTCGTGCCTGCTTCATGGATATCCAGTAAGAACTTAGAGACCATGTATCAAAGGGCCTGGCACTTAGCAGGGGCTGGGCCAATATGAACTTGACTCCTCCCTCCCTTCTTCCTCTGAATTCAGCAGGCCACAGCCAGCCCTGCAGCTCCTGTGTCTCTAGGGGGCAATGGCTGTGCCTGACCAGAATCCCTCCAGGTCAGGCCCCCAGGCCCCCTTGTGGATAGAAGCAGTAACTGGAATGGGAGTGAGGCCAGCCCACACTGGGCAGGTGGAGGATCAGGAGGAGGAGCCTCACCACAGGCTCCAGGCAGCAGCACCCAGAGGGCCCAGGGCTAGTGCCGGGCAAGGCTAGACTGGAATCAGAGAGGCAGCTGTTCCACTTGAGTCCTGGGACTCCCACCCAATGATGGTGATGATACCCCAATGTGTCAAGGAGCCAGGGAAGAGTGGGAGCTGATAGCCCAAGCAAACAGGGTACAATCATACACCTCCCACCCCAGCAAATGCGGCCTGATCCCCCTTTCCCCACCAGCTCTGCAAGGCCACCGCAGAATGCCACAGCCTCCTGTGCAGGGCACCCAACATGCACAGTATGAGATTCCGCAATGAGACGCTGTTCCTGACCCCATGACCCTGAAGGGAGGGAGGCTCCAGGCTCTCCCCCAGCCTCTGAATCCAGCTTCTGGGAGATGTGGCCAGAGAAGGCTGTGATTTAAGCCGATGGCCCTTGAGCGCAGACTGACAGCCATTGGGAGAACAAATAACAGGGGCTTGCGTGGTGGTGATGGAATGCCCTCAATCTAAACCCAAGACTGCTTTTGAGAGGCTACATCTAATCCCAGAGCAGTAAACCTCTAATACACAGCAGGAAGTTCAGGGAAGAGCGGCTCCCACAGCTCCCCGCCTCCTGTAGCAACACCCATCCTCAGGACCTGCGTCGGACTCCAGCAAAAGCACAGGCACTACAAGGGCAGGAACGGGAGGGGCTGCCACACAGGCTGGAAGAATAACACTTGCCCCACTTCTCATTAAGGAAACCTCAACCTAACAGCAACCTTGGACCTACCACTCCAGCCCACGTTTGTGGTTCTGGGGCTTGTAGAGAAAGGCTGCGGGCACCCCACTCCACGACTCAGACAGGTGGGACCTCTGGCTGCCAGGCTGCTACTCCACTCCCAGCCCCAGGTCCCCCTCCCCCGATCCCGCTGACCGCCCTGGGAGAGATTAGGGTTCTGCTTTCAAGCACACTCTGCAACTGTCAGGGTGTCACAAATGCCAAGAAACGTGGCTCCTGCTTTCAAGAAATGTTCAGGTGCGCTGGCTGAGGACATGTGCCACTGTTTGCCTGGGGTCCGTGCCATCCCCCGCTAAGGGCCCCAGCACAGGCCCGGCAGGTAGGGTATGCCACTGTTTGCCTGGGGTTCACGCCATCCCCCGCTAAGGGCCCCAGCACAGGCCTGGCAGGTAGGGGCTGGAGTATACTAAGTATACCTCCTGGGTTCACATCGAAATGAAGAGAGGAAGTCAGATTTACCTCCCTGTGGCCACCTCCCCTGGCTTCTCCAGAAAGGCACCACGGTGCTGCTGCTGCCGTGATACCCACGTGCAACTACTGCCTCCCCCGAGTCAGCAGAGATGGAGACTGTACTTCCTGGGACTTTACATACAAGTGCCTAATGAGACCTTATTAACCACTTAGCTAATAAGCATTTCTCATTGCTGCGCTTCTGTGCAGTCATGACTTAAGGTGCAATTAAGGAAGCATGCAAAGGCCTGTGAGGTTGCTGGGGGGTTGTCGCTGAGGCATTTCTGTGCCATTGTGAGCTTGCTCAGTTGTTGTACGAGCGCAGGGCACCGTCCAGTCACCTGGCCAGGGGATGCGGGGCGAAGACCGCACCTGGTCGCTCACACAGGCCCCAAAGGCTCCTTTCTCCCAGTTGCATCCACTCTCTACTCTGTGACAACAGCCTTCTGAAGAATGATGGAATGAGAGCCTCCTTAAGGAAGACAGCAGCGGGTCTCCTACGTGCCCTTCCCAGCCTGATGGAAACCATCCCAGAATCACCCCTGGTCACTCTCAGGAGGTGGACGGGGACTTGCTGGAGATGTCACAAAGAGACCAGGTGACAGAGAACTTGACCAAAGGGTGAAAGAGGGGCCATGAAGCCCACCCCAAAGACCAGTGTGAAGGTGGCCGTTAAAGTGGGGACCACAGGTTATCTTCTGTCTCCTGAGAGCAGGACGCCCTACTGGCTCCCCGAGAGTGCAGACGAGCCCGTGGCCCTGTGCTGGCTCGGTGCTCCTCAGACTTTCGGTGGCGAAAAGTTTTCCTTTTAGTCCCTCATCCCTGGTGGCCGGATACTTTGGAACACAATAAAAATGAGTCAGTAGAAACATGATCACACGCGTGGGTGTGTGGCAATGCCACATTGCTTCGCCGGAGTCTAATGCATCCTCTCACTGGCTGTGCTGACCAGGGAATTACCAGGCTCTCCAGACCCTGAGGAGGAAACAGACACTCAACTCATGGAGAAACTTCCAGAAAACTCAGCCTGGTAGTATGGACCTCAGAGTAAGATCTGGAGGTTTTCTACACGGACATTCGTGCACTGAAAGGGACGGTCACAAATGGACTGTCAGGCTGGGAACGGTTCGTCAGATGTGAAGTTGGGCAACCTGATGGTGTGACCGAAAACAATCATGTCCCCATCTCCAGTTTTCTAAGAACTGGGAATTTTGGAGGGCATGGGACAGTTTTTCATAACCCTTTATGTATCTTTTGATATTCTTATAATAAAACTACAGAATTGAGCTACTTGTCGCTCCCTTTTTCCATTGTAAAGTCTAATTATTTTTCAGTGAATTCAAGCAGCTCAGGTGGTTAAAGAATTCAGGAAATCCATCAGGATGTTCCATTCACCTCACATACACCGCTTCTCTCTGAGAGCCTCGGCTCCTGCCTCTGTAACATGGGGAGGCCGCCACCATCCTGGCAGGGCTGCAACGGGGGGTCATCGAAGAACCTGGGCTGTGCCTTGCATTGCCCTGGGCTCCCAAGAGCCCTTGGCAGGTGGCTAATGTGTCCGAAGCAGCTTCACGTGTCCATGTTCTAGGCCTTCTCTCCTCACTAGATGGCCGTCACTGGGAGAACCTCTGATTGCTTGGGTTTCCTCCTCTGCACAAGTGAGAACAGGGGCCACCCAAGATGAGCATCCTGGCTTTGCTCAACCCAGATGCTAGCATGGGCTGTACCTGTTGTGAGGTAACAAGCACCACCATGGGCTGCCTGAGATGCCTGGCCCTCCCCAAAGAGGCGTTCCTGAGGCAATCCTATCACCCCAGCTTGGGGTGTGATGTCACTGCCTGGCTGCCAGAGCCCTTCTGACCTTGCTCCAAGCCTGCCTCTCTCCCCTGTGGTTGGCGTTCCCTGATGTCGTGATTTGGTCTCATTTACCTCTATACCCCTGGCTCAGGGCAGATGCTCTGAACTAAGGAGGAAGCAGGCTCCTGGGCCCTTTTGTGTCCAAATAATGGCAATATTTCTGCTTGGGCCTGGAACTCTTCCACGAATAACAGGTGTCCAAGCTTTGCTTCCCTGCAGAGCTTGCCCACCTGTGGCCACCTGGCCTGCTTTGAATACCATAAAGGCCACACAGGTCAGGCAGAGGGAAGAGTGAAACTTCCAGCATCTCAGCACTGGGGGCTCAGAAGACGGGGAGGTTCCACAGGCAGGGCCAGAGGGCATTTCTCACTGACGGTTCCCTGCCTGAGGAACATCAGACAATAGGCTGGTGGACCCACATCCTCAGCCATCTGCCCAGGGTAGGGAAAGGGAGGCCAAGGATTGAGACCACCTTCCTCAAAGGGGTCTGGACACTACATACTCAGAGCTGAGGCACAGCGGGGCCTTTGGGTCTGTGACCTGCGCTCTCCCCAACCAAGGGGAACCCGTATCTGCGCCTTTGTTCCCTTGTGCCAGGCTGATCATCATGTGCATCTAACACTCATGGCCTGCAAGGTGGGTCTTATAATCTGCCCCCTGCAGCCGGGGGCAGCTGAGGTTCTGGGAGTCTCTCACTCACTCGAGGCCTCACTATTTCTAAGTGGCTGGGATGGAAATGGAAACCTGAAGGTGACTTCTTTGCCTTTAGGAAGGGAGGAATCAGTCTACATTTTAGGTAAATGAGCTTTCTTCTAGAAGTCTCCACCAGGGAAAGAGCATATTTATTAGATACCTCAGGCATTTTTGACATAGGCTAGGCATAGCATTATTCCAATCACCCTCTACTCTTCAGGCTAGAACACTAAGGCGCCGAGAGGGTCACTGGCTTGTCCAAGGTCACACAGTAATTAATTGTGCTCTGACTCCGAGCCCATATCCTTCTCCCTACAGCACCCTGCCTCCCTGAGACATGCCAGCACTCTGCACATTACAGTCCCCAGGCTGGAATGCACACAGAACATGTCCAAAGAGCAGCTGAGCTCCATCCCTGGAACAGGGAGGACAATGAGGCTGGAGGCAGCTTTGAGAACTATCCTGTATCAGATGGAACAAAGGTGGATGGCCCCTCAAGATTGCCCAGCTTCTCTCTGATATGAAAATTTCTAGAGTAAACCCTGCAGATCCAGTTTTAAAACAAATACCCGCAAGGGTAAAGAAAGCTCCTTTTGCAATGCATGTTGCTCTTCTGACCTGGGAGGACTAACCCATAGTCCCCAGCCCAGTGCAGCCCTCCCTCTTGCTCAGCTGTGCAAACACTCAGCCTTGGCAAATGGAAGCAGCCAGGGCAGAAGTCAAATGAGTGGTGGCCTCTCTTCTCAAGTAAAGAAGTTAACTAATGAACGGTAGGGGCTGACACCACTACGGGTGGGCTGGTCTGAAGGGCTGGAGGAGTCTCATGGTGCGGAGGATGTAAGACAGGATGTGGTTCCACAGTCTAAGGTCTTGAAAGACAAGACTCTGGAGTAAGAATCTGGGCCCTAAATGGGAAGACCTCAAGGTCCTCTGTAACTGCTTAGGCCAAAAACAAACAAACAAACGAACGAACAAACAAACACCCAGCAGGATCACTCTGAAACTGAAGGTGGAACGTGGATCTGAAAGGGTGGGCTAGTGTAGCCTGAAGGCAGAGTCGGTGACCCAAGGTTTTGTCCCTGCGAGTAACAGGTGCTCCTCAGGGCCATTAGGGCAAGGTCTGTTACCCAGACCCTCAGAGTTGCAGTGTAGAGCTCTAGGGCAGGAACAGGGACATGCCATCTGCCCGGAGGTTGCTAAGGACCAGGCACCAATTCCCAAGTGCACCTTCCTTCCTCAGGCTCCCCTGACCTGATTCGAACTTGGGTCACTGGGCAACAAGGGCAGTTTCTTTCCAATCTGTTGGAAAGAAACAGGAAGCCCCCAGGCTCTCTCCAGGAGGGAGGCTCCCTGAGCTGCACCAAAACCAAATGAAGTTGTTTGTCCCCAGGTTGTCACCTACTTTAAGGGACAGCCAATTTTCTTCTCAGAGGACCATCACTTAGAGGAGATTCTGCTTGTGCGTAGCTGAATCAAGGGTCAGGTGTGGTCAGGGGAGGGAGGGAAGTTGTGGCGGTGGGTGGGGGTGCAACTGGCAATATCTTCTCAAATAAACTCACCACTCCAGCCCTAACTGCCTATGAAGGCTTCACAGTGAGATCTGGAGGGGTCTTTGGGTGTCAGGTCCAACCTGGGTCCTTTTCACGAATGGAGAAACTCAAACACAGAGAGGGTAAGTGACTTGCCCAGGGTCCCACGGTAGCCCTTTCTAAGAGCTCCCCAATCATTCCCAGGCACACTGAGAAAAGTGCATCAGGGTGGAAGCTATTAAAATACCCCAATTACACCATCAGTTGATGGCCAAGGTCGGCTAAGGAGATGGGGTAAGGGAAAACCAGGGGTGATTTTTCTAGCACAACTTGGGAGAAATAAGGAAAAAGCTATAGAGGTGGTGGCCAGGGACTGGGGCTGGGCATCCCAAAGGCCACCCCAACGGCAGCCATCCCCGTGCCTGGGTGTGGGGCTGCACACGGACGCGGCCTCTGGGCTGCTCCTTCCAAGGAGCCCCCGTTCACACAGGCCTCTGCGGGACAGAGAAGAGAACGCCGGGGCGGGGCCCAGAGCCATGGGCACTAGTCTCCTCCCGGCATCTTGCTTCCTTCTCTGCGGCTCTGCTCCTGCTCAGGCCACACTCTCCCAGGAAGAGCCTCCCATCACCCCATTAAAACTGCTCCCTTTCCCCTAGATGCCACGCCCCTGCTATCTGCTACCTTTCCTACGGGAAGGTCATCTTATCTTCTGACCTGCTATATAACTTGCTTCCATCTTATGCGTGCTGGCTGTTTACTTCCCCCACCAGGCGGCGAGCCTCATCATGGCAGGAGTGTAACTCCTGTTCACTGATGCACACCCCGGGGCCTGAAATGCCTGACCCCCAGCTGTCACTCAACAAATATTTGTCAAATGAATGAATGTCTACTCATTGGCCTAAAGAGTGACACTGGGTAAAGCTGGTTGAAGAGCCCACTGGAGAAGCGGCAGCCAGGGCCTCCTGGGATGACGTGTGATGCTGATGGGACAGCTCACTGACATGCCCACTGACCAGAAATGGCTGTCAGACCCCAAAGGCCATGCATGTACCCAGATGAGGCTGCCTTGGGCCACTGCCTAGAGAACTAATGCCTGCTGGCAACCTCACCAGGGAAGGCTGGGAAGCATGAAGGCTCTACCCTCAACGCTGATAGAGCAGCAGCCAAGCCAGGCTGTCCTGAGGTCAAAAGAAAAGCCGGGGTGAGAGAAAGCCTTCACCAGGTCCAGCCAGAGAGAGGCTGGGTCAGAAACGGGCAGGCGAGAGCCGACTGACCAGATGGGAGCATGAACTGCTTGTCTGGGCCCAGGTCCCCTCACCTGTGTTATCCCGTCCAGGGTGACAGTGACCTTTTCCACAGCAGAAAGTACTCCCCAGGGAAGGGCAAAAAGGCTACTCCGAAGCCTTTTAGTGAGAGTGATGACAAAGATGCCAGTCTTTACCCATATAACTCACTGTCCCGTGAGCCAGGAATCACTGTCTTGTTGATGAGAAATGGAGGCCCAGGCAGGTCAGGGGACTTAAGGTCAGACACCGACCAAGGGCCGACCTGGGACAAGACACGGGCCTTTCAGCCTTGACTGTTTTCAGTGGACCTGCCAACAGAGAGTGTTTGGTTTCTCCACGTCACCTCCTGCTGCCAGTCCAGGGATGTGTTGAGGACCTTGCAGGAGGTGGGGCTGATAAGATTCCTTGCTCCTTTCTTAGAGACCCTGCCCTCATCATCCTTCCCACAGCGATGGGTGTCAAAGAGTGTGGAACCCCCACTACACACAAGGAGACAACTCCTAATTTCCTACCAATGTAACAGCAGGGAGAGGGCTTGCGCATCAGCCTAATAGCATGGAAGCAAATGAGTAGTAACAGTGATAAGGGACCCTCAGCACTGCCCACCAAGCTGAGCCCAGGTGGCAGCTGGACAGACTGGATGTGCTCACAGCAGCAGAGTCTGCAGGGCGGAGACTCCGAACCTACTCCCAGGTGCAGCAGCAGAAGCGGGCTTCCCGTCTGTTTTTCGGCTCATGCATTCCAGGGGCCGATTTTCTCAGGGGCTGCCCCTCTCCCTGCCCAGCCTGGTAGGGTTCTCAGCATATCAGGTAAAAGGAAGACAAGGGAAAACAAAAAAGTGCCCCAGAACCCAAACTTATCGATTGCTCATGATGCGTTTCCTTAACAGGTTAAGCGGAGTTAGCGCCCAGCCTCCTCCCTCCACGCCAGCCTCTGCACTGCTCCCCGAGTCATGCTGCCAGGACACAGAGAAGAGCCTTCAGGGGCTCTTTGTAGGAGGCCAGAATCAAATACCTTAGCACAAAAAGAGTGGGCTCACGTCCATCCTCATTCTCTGCACCCCCATGAGTACTTTCATCCTCAAGTTCAAGTCACACCAGAAGTCTGACCTTCCATCCACGCAAGTCCTGTCTGCCTTCCTTTGCACATGCCAGACCCTTTCTAAAGTGCCCTCGCCCTCCCTTCCTCCAGCACATCCTGCTGCACAACCCTCAACACTCAGCCCCCTTTTCCCTGCTCTGATTCCTTCCTGGCTTCCCGCTTCTGGGTTCCTACAATCTTGCCTTTTACATCTGTCATAGAATTAATGGATAGGACTACATTAGGTTCACCATGTGGAACTGCCATAATGTTAGGTCAAAAACAGCCAAACACCAGCAATTTCATATGGTAAAAAGTTATGTATTTCTATTCTAATGCGCTGTTTGCCATCTAAACTGTACTGAGAAAGCTGTACCACCCCCTTGTCTGTTCCTCGGCATCTGGCACAGTGGTTGGCATACGGCGGGTACCCAGCTAATGCTTGCTGGGTGAACGAGCGATGTTAGACAGGTTTTTGTGCACTGCCTGTTCCACTACGTTGCTGGGTCCAACACAAACACAGAACCAAATCCAGGATTGCTGTGAAGTATCTGACAAATTTCATCTCAGCCAAGCCGAGCTCCCGACGTTGGTCTGTGCAGGTCGAGCGGGGCAGGGGGACAATCTCGCAACATGCAGGGAGTGGGGTGGCGAATTGCTCAGGACGACTACCTTTCTGGCAGGAGAAACGGAGTCAGTGGTCGGTGGAGAGGAAGAGGCAGCTGGATCAGGAGATGGAAGCCAGGAGGGAGGAGACGGAGGGTGAGTGTGAGACAGGTCTTTAGAGAGTAACTTATTCTGCACAGAACAGAAACAGGGGAAACTATGATTATCCCCAGGAAAGGCACAGTGACGCTCGCCTCAGCAGCCCCACGCCCACGCGCTCCGGGAGGGGCAAAGACACCCAGGCCTGCCTCTCAGGACAAAGCAGGAGCCTGTGTCTTTGGCACCCAGCAGGACTGTCTGGCTCTTGGTTACATTTTCTGCTACAACTATTCCAGCTCCCTCATCCCACTGTAACAGCTGGAGCAGGTCTATCCTGTTGCTGCCCCATGTCGGCCACAGACGCCAGAGCTAAGTCTTAAAGCCCTCCCTCTGAAGCTTGGTGCAAAGTGGCAGGTGCAGACTTAGGAAAGGAAGATCCTGGGCTACTTTGGAGCAGATGACCCCAGCAGGGGCCTCTGTGGCTGCAGACAAGTGTGCCTCCCAGCAGCTAAAAATGAACTAAATACATGCAAAGCCTCCTTCCCACATGAGTGACTCTGCTGAGTAGCAGAGGCCGCAGGTCTGGAGGAGACTGAGCGAAAGTGTCAGGGGAGGTTGGGTTCTAAAGACCAGATTTGATGCAAGAGAGTGCCTTCCGCATACAGGTACCGCAGGACCTCGCATTGATTCCTTCATCTCCTTGCCAGCACAAGCTCTTCTTTTTAGCAAGCTTCTAAATGAGCGTCTGCACTTTGTACTCTGAGGCAAAGCCATTCTTCCTGACTCCACACAGAGCCAAGGTTGTGGTCTCTGGTTGACCTTCTCATCAGTGTCTCCCCGACTGAGGCCATGGGGAGATTTCTCCATCATGCCCCAAAATGGCTTGCTTTCACCTTAAAGGCACTGCGATGTAATTCTTGTAACTGACCAGCTCTCCCTCCTTGTGTTGCCCTGAGGAAGCTCAGAGCCCACCCAGAAGCTGTCTGGGATCTAACAGCCTGTGTTCTGTTCAGTAATGTCTTCCTTTCATCTGACCTCACTTTTCTGAGCCTTGGTTTTCCCTTTGTCCTGACTTCTCTACTTATTTTGAATGTCCTCATTTGCATCTCTTTTAGATAGCACCTTGAATTCTTTAGCAGTTTGAAAAATGAATCGTGCCTCATGCTCTACAAGCAGGAGGAGCTCCAGAGACGGACTGGAGGTCACCTGGCTGGATGTCCGATGCCCAGGCCCCTGGGGGGCTCTGAAAGCCCCATTTACCTGTGGGAAATCCCCATGGCCAAACATGGAGGCAAGGTGAGCCGCCTTCTCCTTAATGTTCTTTTTGTGGAATTCCCTGTTGGCCAAGTTCTGAGCCCTCTTCTGCAGTCAAGGCAAGAAAGGAGAAAGGAAAAGGAGGTAGTGACAGAGAGTGGGATGATAGGATGTGGGAGGCAGTGGGGTGGGCATGTCTCACTGTCCACACAGCAGGCAGGGGACAGGGCATGCACGAACGGTAAGAGAAGGAACCCAGCCCAGGCAGGCAGAGGAGGAGGGGGAATAGAAGGCTCCCCAGATGCAGGCAGAGGTAGGGCAAAGGGTGAGGCTTTCACCTGGAGAATCTTTTCCTCCACTAGCTGCAGCCTCCGTAGCACCCCGGAGAGGGCCAGCGCTCCCTGGCAGGTAGGAGGCAGGGCCGCATGGTTTTCTGGGCCCCCCAGCTGCAGGTCAGACTTGGCTCTGGCTCTCCAGGGCCGGCTCGGGCACCCTCCACCAGCAGACACCTGGTTTATCTCTCGGAGCACGTGCCCCGTCACAACCACCGGGGGGAACTGGGGAGAAGGAAAATCAAGCTTCCTTTCCTACCATGGCCCTTTCATAGCCCCCCAGCCCCCACAGAAAATGAGGAACCCCCATGAGGGCTGGGGACCAAGGAAGCACTAGGTGCTGCCTGGAGTGAGATTCCAAAGAAACCTCAGGTATTGATGTTCTGCCACCTGCACCAGAATCACCTGGCATCTCCTCTTATTTATTTATTTTTAATTTAAAAAACATTTTCTTTTTAAATTAAACTTCTTAGCCCTGGCTAGTGAGGCTCAGTTGGTTGGGTGCCGGCCAGCAAACCAAAGGGTTGACAGTTCGAGTCCCAGTCAGGGCACAAGCCTGAGTTGTGTAGACTAGGTCCCTGGTTGGGGACGTGTGAGAGGCACGCAATCAATGTTTCCCTTGCATGTTGATGTTTCTCTTTCTCCCTCCCTTCCCCTCTCTCTAAAAAATAAAATAAAGAAAACTAAATGGGGAAGAATAGTCTTTAAAAATTAAGTGTATTGGGGTAACATTGGTTAATAAGATTATGTAAATCTACATTCTCGCTAGCATGAGCCTTGGGCCGCCCCCCACGCCCACCGGACGCAGCCCGCGGCCCTGGTTCCCCACCCCAGATGCACGCCGCTGCCGCCCAGGGTGCTCTCCGTGAACAACCCGAGACTGGGCCCGACTTCCAGAGATTCGAATTCAACTGGACTTCGGATGGGCACCAGATGTTGGTATGTTTTTTAAACACCCCTTTTTTTAATTGAAAAAAAATTGCTCTTTAGGTAATTCTTATACACTCTGACCAAATCTCTGCTTTATATCCACACTGACCTCATTCAACCTTCACTGCCCGGAAGCAATAGAGAATGTCTTATGCTGATCAGACATCTTTGAGTGCTGCGGTCAGTAAAAATGACCATTCAGATTCCAAACCCAGAGATGCAAGCCGGAGGAAGCCACAGGCCGTGGCCACCAGCTGCCTCCCTGCACACCGGGCAGGTCCTCGCCTACTCAGGCGCCCAAGGAGGGCAGCGCCACATCCCAGCCTTGCCCCTTCGATGCATGTGGCCAGTCCGCCACCTAAACCCATTCCACCATCACTGCCACTTTTCCATTAGTTTAGAAATCAGCCTCTTTAAGTGCTCTGCAACTAAAGCTACGTGCTCCAGGGGCATCAGACAAAGGAGACCACAGACCACGTGGTGTGGTCTGTTTTCCCCCAAGCAAACAGAGTACCGAGCGTATAGCGGTTGGTCATTCCACACCCCTGCCTGACTGAAGGGTCAATGGCATGTATTTCAGGATGCTGCATATTTGGGTATTCTTACCTACAAGGGTGGGGACCTCAAGTTGTGTCTGCCTTCCCAGAGAACCTGTAATCAGCCCTACTCGGGGTGTGCAGGGGGCCCACAGAGCCCCCCCACCGCATCCAGGTCCCCTCTGGCTTCCCCAACACCCCATCCACTGGAAGGAGCCCTACCTGCCTTTTCAGAGGAAGTGATGGGCTGGTCGTGGGCTCTCCTGGCTTGAGACAGCGTGAGTTAACAGGAGGGTCAGAGGGCGAGCGTGGGACAGGCTTACCTATCCCCGAGACACTGCGCTCCTGAGAGGAGGAAGGTGAGTCCCCAGAAGCAGCCGCAGGAAACAGGAAGGAAAAGGCTGAGTCAGATTGAGACACTCGGAGGGAGGAGAGTAAGAGAGGCAGGGAGTGAGAGTTTGCAGGTGCAGAGAGAGACCGAGAAGGAGCCCTGGGCCGAGCTTAGGCTGGGCCCCGCCAGGAAACCTGAACCCTGGCTCTCTGCCCATGTGGACAGCAAGTCCCAGAGTCCCCTCCTCTGGGACAACGTGTGAATTCAGGGAGGCCGTGCTGTTGGCTCAGACCCAGGGCACTGGACAGGCACTGCCAGAGCCCATGCCAGGCCCAGGTGGCCAGTCCAGGAGTCCCCCTGGAAACAGAAAAGCTCCCTGCCTACCAGAGGACAGGATGCTACTGTCCATCAGCAACACTCAGGGGCCACAAGGACCCCAGCCTCCAGAAGAGGCAATTGAAAAAAAATTCAGAGTGACAAGTCTTGGGAAAATGACCCCCTTCAATAAACCAGGCTTCCTGCGGAATAAATCTGGCTTCCTGGGAAAGGTCATCTTTTTTCCTGGAAGAGGTGTGGTTCATGTCAGGACCAGGAAAACATCTATGATTACCTCTAAAAACCTTATTAACCTGACTCTGCCCTCATGCTGAGAGGAACCTAATTCTGTCATGTGACAGGTGTTCTCCAAAGGAAAACCAGCCCCCTGCCCCCAACCTCAGTAATGTGATGGTGGCATCCCAGAGGAATTAAGGGTAGCAAACCGAACCACGCAGTGCAGACCCTACTGGAGTCCGAGAGAAGCCAGCTCAGTCTGCCACCTCAGCACAGCACTGACTGCCGGCAGACGCACCCCAGCCCTGGTCAGACACATGGCCTGCCACCTGACCCGAGGGAACATGGAGAGGGGGCACCACGGCACTTGGGGGGTTGGTCCCCATTCCTGCAGGCCCACATGGAGCGAAGACCCGTGACTCAGTCTCCCCGTGTTTGGATAGGGCTTCTCGCTGCGAACTCAGCGCTCCCCCAGGCGGCAGCACCTTGAAAGCTCCCCCAAGCTGCACGTCTCGTAGGTGGCTACAGACCGAGCCGTGGCGGCGAACTAAAACCAAACTAGGGAAAGGGTTTCTTCTCTAATGCAGAATGAGCACGGCAAACTACGGTCCTTGGGCCAAGTCTGGCCTGCTGCCTATTTAACAAACAAAGTTTTACTGAAACATGGGCACATGCATTTGTTTACGTATAGTCTACAGGTGCTTTCATGCTATAATGGCAGAGTTGAGTAGCTGCGAGAAAAATCAGATGGCCCCCCAAGTCTGGAGTATTGGCCACGTGGCCCCTTTTAGAAAACACTGCCAACTCCTGGTCCAGAAGAAGGCTCACCTGAGCCAGGCCTGGCTGGCATACCTGACACCCATCCCTAGCCTGAACACTCCTTCTGGCTTCCCAGCTCTTGGCTGCCAAGGAGACAGGCCCAGGGATCACACGATGGGACTCACCTGCTTCAGGAGCGAAGGGTTCCGAGAGCTCTCCTCAAACTTGGCCAACAGCTGACTTGCCATGGACTTGACTTTGTTCTGATTGCCACCTTCCTTACTGCTGCCACACTCTTGACTGGAGCCCAGACTCCGGCTGGAAAAGGCTGAAGGCTGCAAAGGCCAGAGCAGTGCGTTGGTGGTTGGGTCCCAGAACCCAGATATCGGGGGGGGGGGGGAGGCAGGGGACTGTCTGCCCGAAGAAGGAGACCCTCCGTGGTCTGAGGAAGTGAGACACAAACAGCGGGCGATGCCCGAGTGGAGACAGTGCTCACAGGAGAGGTGTGTCTTCCCAAAGGTGTGCACACCCAAGCTTGGGAGCTGGAGAGTTAGGGTCTCAACCCTGACTCTCACTTCCCAGCCCAGTGGCCTTGGCAATCGACTTCCCTGAAGTTTCCCTCCTCATCTGTGAAGTGGGAGCATAACCTACTTTACACAGTTGTTGCAAAATAAAATCAAATATAGTAGTGATGCCACAAGCAAAAGTATTCTCAAAACACACCTGAGGCCTCCAGAGGTGAGCAGTGCGGGGAGGGGGGCTCAGGGGTGTCGGGCAGGCACGGGCATTGGGCCTCTCTCTCCCTTCTCCTCCGCACCCCACTCCTGGCTCCAACCTGCCCAGCTCTGTCGTTGCTATCTTTTAGAAACAATTTTTAATTCTGGAACAGTTGTAGATTCACAGAAAAGTTACAAAGGTAGCACAGATGGTTCCGGCACACCCTTCACCCAGGGGCACCTAACGTCAGCATCGGGAGTAGTCACAAAACCGTTACCGTAACTAAGAAATTAAGGCAGGACACTACTGACCATGGACTTGATTCGGACGGCACCAGTTTTTCTGTGTTTGTCCTCGGGTGGTGCCAGGATACAACCCAGGACCCTACACTGCACTACGTCATCCTTTCTCCTTGGTTTCCTCCCACCTGCAACAGTTTCTCCATCTTTCTCTGTCTTCTGCAGCTTTGACAGTTTTGAAGGGGACTGGTCAGCTACTGAGTGCAAAGTCCCTCACCTGGGTTGCTCTGGTGCTTCCTCGTGACCAGACTGGGGTCATGGACTCTGGAGCAGGGTGCCTCAGGGGCGAGGTGCTCCTCTCACTGCTGTGTACCAGGGTGCGTGGCACCAACGTGCCTAAAGACTGGGGCGATGTTGGCTGTGATTATGTGTTTTATAAAGTGGAGTTCCATGCAAGGTTTCATGAACTCATCGGCTAAAAGTAAGAGGGAGAATGACCAGGGTTCGTGGAATGTCTGCTCCCCCTTCCACAGGATCCGCCCCACAGGCCTCCAAGTGTAAACGGCACTGTGGGGTCAAGGGGGCAGCCTGCTTTCCCCAGGAGACAACGAACCTCCTGCACAGAGGCGGACGTTCTCAAGACAACAAAGATGTGTCCGCTGAGAAGAAGTTCATGGGAAGCAGCAAGCCAGAGTCAGAGGTTTTTTTAAAAAATATCCCCGAGAGCAGCAGGCGCACGGGAAGCCTTGTGTGCACAGCTGCTCCCAAGAGCCGGGCAAACACCGACCGGAGCCCTCCCCACTTCAGAGTGGGGAATGCAGCTCTCACAGCCATGCAGCCTCGAGTGCACAGGGGCGGGCTCACTGGGGCGGCCGCTGTTTGCACAAGGCCGGAGCCGGCCAGGACAGTGGGTCATGCAGACAGCACTTCCCAGACGTGAGTCACAGGGGCTCCTTCGGAAGCAGATTCAGTTCCATCGTCAGCTGGGGTTGGGCCTGGAGACTGCGTTTTTAACCGGCTGCCAAGCGATGACAGTGAGGCCAATTTGGTTAAGTCTGACCGGGAGGCAACCTAGCTGGCCCAGAAAACAGCCCAGCGCCACCTCAGAAGGGGCAGGTGCAACCAGATTTCTTCCCGCACTCCACTCCTGTGAGGCCCTCAGCAGAAAGAGCACAAACAGCCCCCACATAAGCCCCGGATGGACGGCAGGAGGAGACGTCCCTGAGCAAAGGCGCATGTGCGGGAAGCTCCTGAGGTGGCGGTCAGAGCAGGTCACAGGCACTCCGCGAGCACCAGTGCCCATACCCGGGGAAGTGGGACCCCTCTCCTGCCCTGCTAGTCAGCCCCCGCTTCCTCCTCTCAGCGACCGGCATCTCCCTATGCGCCGGCTTCTGGCTTCTGGCTCACACCAGAGCCAAGAGTCGGGAAGCAGCGCTCTGGAAGGGACCACCCAAAGAAGTCCTAGAAAAGGCTCCACAAGCCTGAGGGGAACTCATCGGATAAAATGAGCTTTTTGTGCTCATTGTAAGACATGAATCGAACTCCAGACTTTTTGGTATCAGCACCTCCCCCTTGGAGCATCCCAGGGCATGGGTTGAGCGCCGGGCTTTGTGGCTCCACTGTTACAAAGTGCAGCTGTGAGAGCCAGGGGCCTGACTCCAGTCAGGGTTTCCACGTGCAGTCAGTCACAGGCGTGAACAACAGCGTCGTAAAAATACACAGCAATTAAACCTCTTTGACCACATAAGGTGGACGTCTTCTCTAAGCCCTGTAACTCAGGCACCAATGCATGATGCAAACCAGACTATGCCATGTGTCTCTATGTCACAATTACGACAGCAGCCACCAGGCGAGCTAAAGCCGGCGTCCCGCAGCTCACTGACAGTCTCTGGGCTGGCCTCTGAGGGACCAGAACGGCCTTTTCGAGTGAAGGGTGTATCTCAGGTCTCTTTAAAGAGCTGCCTGGGGAAGCGGAACTGATACTCTCTTTTTCTGCTGATCAATTTTTCAGTAGGAGGAGAGAAATTCGTGCTTGCTTTTGACAAAGTAGCCTGTAATTTTCTCCTGTCACCAGAAGGTGGCACTTGTGGGCACCGGGACATGGTCCTTAAAGACTGAAAGTGCAGAAAACACAAATGGTGGAAACAATGTTGAGGAGAAAAGTGGGTCAGCTGGTGCCTCTTTACAACTCACCATTAATTGCGATTATCTATTGATGAGCATAGGTGCCATTTATTATGCCCAGCATATTATATAACATCTTCTTAGTTGATCTTTAAAAATCCTGCCAAGTTTCATACATTTCAAAGGTATCGTTTGTGTTTTACAGACACGAACCCCACCCTGGGAGGTTCTGTTTCTCAAGGTCACATAGCTAGGAAGTGAGTGGGGAGGGACCAGGACCCGACTGTTTTTCCATCAGGTCAAGCTTGGAACGGAGTGGTTCCTGAAAGGGGAGAGCGAGGAGGGCTGGGGCTGCTGCCACAGCCGGGCGGGCCTGGGCCTCCGGCTGTGGGGCAACAGCCTTCGTTGAAACTGACCCTGCGCACACAAACCTCATCCAGGTTGTTGCAGCCTTTCCGCCTCCGTTTGTTCATGTCATTGTTCTCCTCGGTTTGGCTGTCCACCTGCAATGGCCAGGAAAGCACAGTGAGCTCAGGGCACCAAGGACTGCAGCTCTGCGGACTGCCCTGCACCAGCGCTGAGCACTCGGCCCTGCCTGCCCAGGAGACAGGCGGACGTGACCACCCTGAGCCGTGACTGGTGCTGCATGGACCTCTGTCCGGGCGCAGTGTGAGGAGCCTCACTCTGCCTTGGAGCTGTCTCTGTAGTAGGGGTGGGAATCACACCCCAGACTGTTCTGAAACATCCCAAAGCGCAAAGACTCCCCGTGACACGGCAGGGGTCGTCCCCATTGGGGATGCGACCTTGGGCTCAGGGCAGTGACAGCCAGGCCTGCTGAAGCCCCTCAGGGTGCTGCCTTATGGGACCACCTCCTACAAGGAGCCGACACTGGCTCACATCCCAGGCAGGATTCTTGGGACTCAGAGCGGCCATTCAGGGATTTGATGGAGAATTACATCTGCCATTCAGACACCGCCTCAGCTGTATTGTAACTTCATGATGTTTTAACTTCAACGAAGCATCAGATTTTCTCTGAACACTGCTGTGAGGACACAGCCCAGTGTGCTCAGGAGAGTTTTGATTTATTGCTCTTTCTCCCAGCATAATATAGTGCTGCCTTTCATGCTCAGAAACACCCTGGTGTAGACAATAAGTTACATGGTTGCCCTACCAATACTCTTTCACAGGCCACTTTCTGATACCTGAATCTGGACATTTAAATCGCACTACCCAAGCCCATCACATCACCCCTGTAAGGACCACCCGAGGCCGCCCAAGGCAGGCTTGATTCTCAAAGGCAGGAGGGAGACTGCACAGGCTGTGCTGATGCCGTGGGCTGGGATGGGTCGGGGGCTGGATTCCCCACCTCCTCCGCACACGGCGGGGCAAGTCTGTTATCAACACTGCAGTTAGACCTCTCTACCACTGTTCTGCAGCTGGGGCCTTCGCCAAATGGCCAGCCCCCTAAGAGCCATGGAATCATCCCTACCACCTAGGTATTCCTCCTGCTGGGGCCTCCCTGCCCTCAGAGGGCTTCCATCGCAGGCCCAGACTAAACCCAGCCTTTGTTCCTCGTTGGATGCAGTGGCAAGGGCTGCTGGCCACTTTCTCCCCTCAGCCCAAGCCTGGAGCCCCATCTGCCCTATACATCCTAAACCTGCCCTCCCACAAGAGGATTCTTTTATCCTCCTGTTGTTCTGGACCAATACTAATAATTTTGGAGGTTATTGTAACACATGATAATACGCCGTATAGAACAGCTAACAACAATAACACGGGAGTCCCTAGCACGGTCTGCTGTGAGCTCACCGGCCCCCGACAGAGAGTACCTGCTTCCCCAGTTCTTACATGCCCCTCGCCGCGACCCCTCCCCGCACTTACCAGAACCTTTACTATGTTTAAAGACAAGATCAGCCAGAGTTTAGTCACTGATATTTGTTTAAAACTTTGATCCTTCCCTTGCCCAGGCAGCGAAAAAACCAACAGATCAAAGGGCCCTGCTTTCCCTTCCACATTTTCTTCAGCTTCCAATAAATCATCATTCTGTAGACGGAAATCATTTCAGCCCCAGCGCTTGGGCAAACACCAAGAGAAACAGATGACCTTACTGGCAGCAACGCTGGGTCTGAGAGGCACAGGCTGCCTGGGTCTCCAGGCCACCGCCTGGGAACACCTCGCGGGCCTGGAGACTGCGGCCTGGGAGCACCCAGGCTGTCCTCCCCCGCAAGGACCCTTGGCGCACAATCTGAGGGTTTTCTGTTGGTGTTTTGTTGCCACCTTGAATGAGGACTTGGCGTTTCCCTCAGACAGCAACACATCTTATTCTCTCTCTCGCATCCACAGCCCCGGGTGTGCCCGACTGTTCCGACCCTCAGGGCCTATCTAGGTCCAGACCCTGATCGTTAGGGATCGTTAGCCACAGCGCGTGGGCGGCTTTCGCACTCCTGGGGAAAGCATGTGCGTGTGTGGTAGCAGCAGGGCCTGAGAAGGCCCCAGGTCCTTCGGAGGAAGTAAAGGAAGTGGGAGGGGCACCACCAGCTCCTCCCTCCAGCCTGACCCCAGGGCAGGGGAATGTGGGCTCTGCGGGGCGGTGCGCCACAAGCACCCCACAAGGGCTCTGCTCTTCCTGGTGGGTTTGTTCACCTGATTCTCAATCCAGAGCCAGGTTAAAACAAGGTGGTGGAGAAAACGCAAACCTAGAGGTTTGCCAATTATTTTCTTATCTGGATACCTCTATTTGGGAAGTAAGGTTGCCTCGGCACCCCCATCTCCTTGGGCTCTACATTGTCCTAACAAGCATTGGGGTGCAAGGAGGAGGAAAACACTTATTGTACCCATTCAGACAGAGCATGAGAACATACCAATAACTCACTTTGTTTTCCTATTCATTTTTCCATCCCTTTCACCCAAACTCTCTCACCATGATTACACCATGGTTTGTAAAAGTCTACATACCGAGACTCGTTTATTAAACTAATTGGTATCTCCATTCAAAAAAAAATTAGATATATACCTACCAATGTGATCATTTATTTGATCAGCACAAAATAGCCATGTTCCCATACTGCCTGACATAATGCGGTGTTAGTCCAAAGCAAACACACTTTATATTTAGTTAGCCAGTACTGGAAAAACTTAGATCTGGGTCACAGGAAGAGAGCTGGCCATTGCAGGCAAGGACCAGATTGAGCAGGGGGGCTGTCAGGAGATACAGACAGAGGGCTGGTGATCGTGGTGGGAGAGCTCTGTTATTCTTCAGTGGCAGAGTAGTAAGAAGTCATAGGTTCAAGTTCTGACACTAGTGACTTCCTGGCTGTGTGACCTTAGGGAAATCACCTAACTTCTCTGACTTCGATGTACTCACCTACAAGATATTATATTGTCTGGCTCATAAATTGTTGTAACAACTAATAAAACGATGTATGTCAGACACTACTTACAGGATAAGGTGTTGGACACCATCACTTAGGTTGATGCCAGTTAGCAGAAATTAGAAAACCTGAATTCTTGTCCTGACTTTGACATTGCCCACCTGCACGACACTGCAGTTTAACCTCCCCGCATCTGAGTTTCCCCATCTCCAAACCTGGGCTGAGAACACATGTCCTGCCTTCCTCCAAAGGCAGCTCAAGGGGCAAGTGAGATGTACGGGCAACTGTTCCGTCCCCTGTAAAGCACTTCATCGACCATGACTGCAGCACGGAGCCATGTGTGCCACCCAGCCAGCCCCGCCCATCTCTTCAGAAGACGCGCATGCTCATTTAATCAGTGCTCACAAAGGGCATGGCCCATCATTTCCGGAGCCCCTTCCGTGTGCCCAAGAATGTGCTCCAACTTGCGGCAGACATTTATTTATGGTGTTTCCACAGCAATGCTGGTTCATAATTGCAATCATTTTTCACACAAGCAAAGGAACTTCCTGAGAGGTTTAAACGTGTGAACCCCCAGCAGACCTAAGGCTTCAACATGCATGGCCATTCTGTGAGTCAGCGCAGAATCTCAGGCTGTGGCTGTACAGGGCAGGGGAGATCAGCCTGCAAACCACAGGGGCTAGAGGGGCTGCTCAAGGGCGCTGTCCTTGCTGAGCCACAGCATCAGGGCCTGGTCCTCCTGACTCTCTAATACTTGCCCTGATCTCTGAATTGAGAGGTACTAGAAAGCTCGCGGGGGGGCTTTGGCTGCTGGGCGTGTTGTTCTGAGAGAATAGCTGGGGAAGGGGAGTGAGAGGAACTTAAGAAGCCCCTCCAGCAGGCCAGCTCCCTTGGGCAGGGTCCTGGCTTATCTTGTTCCTGCTCTACTCCCTAGCTCCGAGAAGAGAACACAACACAAAAGAGGCACTCAGTGAATGTGTGTTGAATGGTTGGGTGGAGGAAGCACTTTCTTGCAGAGCAACCCCTGCCTCTTTGCAGAGTGTTTGTGCAGAAGGGTCAAGGAGAGGAGAGTTGGGAGGGACACCCAGACTGTCCAGGCCAGACACTGGCATGAGTCGCGTGCATTCCACTCTACCAGGGCAGTGCTGGAGACAGAGGTGGGTCAGGGTCAGTCGGCTGAGTGGGATAAATATCCTGGGGCTGCTAACCTGGCTTCTGGGGTGGGCTTTTCAGGGACAAGTGACAACGTTTATGCTGTGTTGTCCTCCAAGGAGTGGGCTCACAGTGGAGAAAAGACTAGGTACCTCAAGTGCATGCGTAATGTAAAGTGTATAATGGCTGCAGTGGCTGCACATGCAGGCATTGCCCACATGTGGCAGGTCAGGGAGAGTGAGGACAGAGACCACATGTGTTCAGGTGTCACCTGTGGTGCATGGAGTCCCCAGGAATTGTCACTTGCCCTGGGGCTTTTAGATGCTGACCAGGATCTGAGGTAGATCTGCACAAGCAGACCAAGAACATATTAAGAGGAAAATATAGCCCTGGCCAGGTGGCTTGGTTGGTTGGAGCATCATCCTGTATACTGAAAGGCTACAGGTTCAATTCCTGGTCAGGGCACATACCTAGGATGTGGGTTTGATCCCTGGTTGCAGTGCGTACCATAGGCAACTGGTTGATGTTTCCCTCTCACATGGATGTTCCTGTGTGTGTGTGTGTGTCTCTAAATTCAGTAGGCATGTCCTTGGGTGAGGATGAAAAGTAGAAGGAAAAAATATAATCTCAAGCTATTTTTTTCACAAGCCTGGACTATCCAGTTTTCAGAGCTAATCAATCAACCCCATAGTCACCACTCCCTAGAGGGACAATCCTCTTGGTGGATGGATGGGAAAATTACTCTGTCTAAACATCACCATGGTCTTATTTTCACTAATGTTGGTCAGTCTTGCTGGGATTTTGACATTATCAGCATCAGGGATGAGAGAAAAATTTAACACCAACAGTGAAAACTAGGAAGGAGAGATATTTTTACAACTGGCTCAGCAGAGAAACCATGAACCTTCTTCAGATTAAGATACCTCATTGTGAACAAACGTGGGCTGTTCAGTTCCCATGTCACAGCACAACTCTGGCAGTCGGTGAGGCAGGGTGGGGGGCAGGGAGGAACGGGAGGGGTTAGATACAGATGCACCCATGTGCAGACGTGGCGGTGTATTTGTGGTGGGGAACCATGCAAGTGGGGCCAGCCCTGCATCTCCAGTCCGCAGGGCACATGAGCTGGGGCGTCAAGGGCTGTGGGTTCAATTGCCCTGGCATAGAGAAGTGGGCAATTGCCGGGCATTTCAGTGATGACTGAGGGAGCATGTGACCCACTGGCCTTGCTAACTGGCCATCCCACCCAGAGAAGACAATCGATCGGTTTTAAGAGAGCACAAATAAGAGACTTCAATGACTTAATAATCTCTCTCCCTATCTGAAGAGCAGAGCACACTGGGAGCCTTAAATGGGGTTGTGGGAGGGATCGGGTCTGTGGCTCTTCACTTCTCTCCAGATGGACAGCCCCTGGGCACACCCTCGAGGAGGCCAGACATGGTTCACAGTCGGTCCAGGCGGAGCGCCCCTGCTCCCCAGCATCTCCTAGCAGAGCCGGCAGGCAGTGGAGCGAGGCCCCAGCAGCCACGGAGGGCCTGGCTGGCCTTGCTGACTACTGACCTCTGACCAGTCCCACCTCTTGGCCAGGCCCTTTCCATTTGGTCACTCTTTAAACAGAGGTGTGGTATGTGCAAGGTTTCAACAGTCCTCTCCGGTTCCCCCTGCTGTGCCCAGTTGTGGTAGGAGAAACCAGGTAAATGGAGAAAGGCAGTACATGCTTGGCCCAGAAAGCTTCCAGAAAGGCTACATCAGCTTCCCTGGGATGGGGCAGCCCAGAGTGGGGTCCTCGGGCTCCGGAGGAAACACAAGTGGAGTGGGGTGAGACAGGCCTGTGGCGGCTCCCCAGAAGTCAGTTCTCACTTCTGGGACCTGTGGTGGGCGATGCAGCCCTCACACTGGGATGGGCAGCATGGGGCGCAGAGCAGCTGGGTCTCAGCCTTTCAACTGCTCTGCTGGAAGCCCCAGCAGACCTGCCCACACGCCTTCCTCCACAGGCCTTGCTTGGTTTACCCACCCCCTCCTATATATAGGGCGTGGTGGGGCATTAGGCACCCGACCCCGCTCCTGGAGTTAGCACAACTGCTTGCAGCCTTCCAGGGAGCGTAGACCGCAGTGGAAAAAGTGACCACGGCACACACAGCTGAGAGAAAGGGAGGAGGCCACACGGCCCTGGCCCCACCCTGGGTGGAGGGCCTGGCAGGACATGGCATGACTGCCCAGGGGTTAGGAGACTGTCTGCAGCTCAGAGAGACCGAGACGTGCACAGGCCTGCCGAGCGAGGGAGGGCCGCCCTGCGAGCTGGAGAGGGAGGGAGAGCTCAGTGCCACCGACCATCCCTGGGCCTCCTTTTTAAAATCTGTACCACGAGCTCAGTAAGCAAGACAACTTGTGTTATCCTCCTGCAGAGATGCTGTCACTCACGTGAGGTTATGATTTCTCGGTAGGCCCACACTCCCCAAACCAGGTACCCAGGCGACCCTTGGCATCATGGCATCACAGAGGAGCTGCAGAAAATTTTAAACTTTCTTGGAAAGCATGGTGAAGTCTGTTACATACCTTGCAAAAACCCCTGCTAAGTTATTTGAACTGCACTACATAATAAGAGGAACTTCTAGGTGTTTCTTTTGATCTAGGGGCACTGTGAACAAAAATTACAGAGACTCTCAGGCACTGTAAGTCAGGAGAGTTTGGGAACCTCTTTCTTAGGTGCCTAACTCTTCAAAGGCAAGGCCCACATATTATCCATCTCTGTATATTTTCTCCCCTTGTCAAAATCAAACAAGAAGTTCAGCCCCAATGGTGGCATTCAGTAGGGCTCAATAAACATTTGTTGAATTTTAAAAATGAATAGAACAGACTGTGTGAATATAGCATCACCATACACCCCTGCCACTAAATGACCATTGTGTCCCTAATCTGAAGAAACTGCTTAACAAAGGGACAAAGTGTCTCCTCCTCCCTCTTAGGAGGTAGAGCTGATCTACCATGACCTTCCCTGTGACCACTTTTAAGCCACCAAAGCTGGGCAAGCCAGAAAATGCCAGCAGAAACTCCCAAAACGCTCAGTTACTAAACTGAGTTTCCCTCGTGTCTCCTGCGAGCACTTTCCGTGTAATTTATCAGCAGGAGAAGACCAAGAGCAGGACTTTCTCCAATCCCCGTGTCCTGCCTGTGTGCAAAAAGAAATTACACACAAACCAAGCCCAGACTTACTCGTGGAGTCCTCTTCCTGGGAAATGTGAGGTTGAGATAGTTGTGAGGGAGGGATGATTTGGCCACACCGAAGTCGGCATTTTCTCCATAGTTTTTGCCCCAAGAGTCTGGTAGGAAGTAAAAGTTTGACTGAGTTTTGGATCCCGCCACAGCTACCTGACGGCTCAGGGGTGTCTTTGCTGCAAAATCCCTCCCCCCAACTAAATAATTCTCTCCCCCCAACTAAAGATGTCAATGGCCTGGATGGGGAGCTGGTGCAGCTCTGTCGGAGACTCCCAACGCAGGGGCAGGTGCCCAGTGTCCTGTGGCACCACACACAGACCGACTGACATCCATGGGGCGGGTGGGTAGGGCCCGCCCCTGTTCGGCCTCAGGGCAAAGGGAAGACATGGGCCAGCCCCAGAAGACACCAGTATGAAGAACAGCCAGACATGGGCAGGGGGCAGAAATGACTCAAGGGCAGAGTGGAGCCTGGTCCAGAAGCAAGTCCTTACCCACAGGCCTCAGCGGGGTGCCCCGGAAGAGCTCGTAGAACTTGGAGAGGTACATCACCATGCTGAGCTTGTCAGGCTCCTGGGCTGACGCCATCTCCTGGCCCGTGGTCACGGGGGGGATGCCGAACTCACGCTCGGCCACGTCAAATGCCAGCTGGTTGTTTCCCACCGCGTCGTCTTCGTTCAAAGAGTCAAAGTTGCTAGAGAACCGAAACAAGGTGGACGTCAGGCAGGGGAGGAGATGGGAGGTGGAGGAGCAGTGACCCCAAACCTTGTCCCAGATCACACCCCACACCCTGCCCCCCGGAGGCTCGGTCAGGAGACGCTAACACTGTCCCGTCACTCAGGGTGGGACAAAGCCAGATTCGGGCCGTGATAATGTCATTGCTGCCTGGGCCGAAAAACATCCGAAAACGATTCCCACCACTTTGGGAAACGTACGAGCTGCTTTACTATTTTAAATAATTCCCTTATGTTCTTTTTCTTTCCATTGCAAGACCAACATTAGCTTCTTGTAACAAAACGAGTCAAGTTACTTACAACATGTAAAGCGATAAGGGAGAGACCCACCCCCTTCTCAAGACGACCTCCCTTCTGCAGGCACCGACTGATACCCTGCGGACGGCCCCGTCCCAGCCCTCCGGAGGGACGTGCTCCTGGGCGTGAGGTTGCACCGCACACGCTGATTTAAATGCAGCATCAATAGGTGCATTGTGCTTTCAACATCACAAGGTATTTCCACCGACATGATTCAATCTTCCTAATGAACTTGACATTATTCCCAATTCATAAATGAAGACACAAACTCAGAGAAGGTAAGGGGCCTGCCCAATGATACGCAGCTGATCATTCTGGGTCTCCGATCTAATGTTTTGACTGTAAACCTTCACACAGTTCCCCAGAAGTATGTCTTGCCCATAGTTCCTGCTGCAAGGGGCGAGCTCCCTGGTACAGATGCTCAAATTCTCCAAGGGTGGTGAAGGAGGGGGTAGGGAGACAAGTATAAACGCCTTGCCTGGGTCACTTTTGGTCCTCACATGTTAAGAACACAGATTAAATGAGTTATGGGCCAATTAATCAGTGCAAAGGGGAAAAAATGAACAAGAAAAAACAAATAAAAAATATGCAAAGAGAAGTTTTGAACCAAGTTCTGAAGATTCTGCATCTAGTAGAACAGCCCTGGTTTCCCTCGTCTCCAGGGTCCCCCTGGAGGAGCTCGGCAGGTCCAGCCTGGGCCCAGACTCACATCAGCTCAGGCCGGAAGCGGTGGATGATGGCACACAGGGCCAGGCCGCTCCGCCAGGAGGTGGTCAGGTCCGTGACGTGGACGTGCTGGTAGCCCTCAGTCTGCTGCTGGCACCAGGTTAAGAGCTTGCTGGGCCGAATGTCTGACTCTGCAGTAAGGGGAGACAGACAGTTCAGTGCTCTGGGGAAACCCCAGGGTCCCCTCTCCGACTGCCACCATGGCCGGGGACCAAGAGGAACAGCACCAAGGCAAGAGCCCTGTCAAGAGCACAGCAGGAGAGCGGGATGCTGGGACAGGAAGCATGCTCTCCTACAGCAAAGAGTCCCTAAGACCCCCGCTGGAACACAGAGGTGAGGACAGCACGGACTCTGCCAACACTGCACCCAGTGGGGCAGACACAGAGGTAGCGACCTTGACACCGTGCTGCAATGACGGAGAAGCGGCATGCTGGGGGAGCAAGTGAGCAGGTCTGCCCTGAGTGCTGAGCAGGGGCACTTGCCAAAGAGTCACAAAGGAGGGACAGTTGAGCTGCTTCTTGAAGGGTCCAGCGATTCATCAGACAGAAGGCATTTCAGGAAAATGGAAAGGGCTGTGCCACGGTACAGATTTGAGGGACCCTACCATGTTTGTGTGGACCGGCTGATGGCGGGGTAGCAGCAGGGGAACATGGGTGTTGCAGGGAAGGGAGGGGGCTAGTAAGCTGAGTTGGCCCAGAGGCAGGGAGGATGCAGGAGAGTGACCTGGGCAAAGCCATGGATACTGGGGACTCATGTGTGTAATCATCCCTTCCCTTTGCTCCTGAGCACGGGCCTTGCGCCCAGCACTATGCCAGGCCCTGGAAATCAGCACATGCAGGGTGTCCAGCTGGGGAGACAAGACTCCCAAACTGGAAAGAAAAGGGAAAGAAAAGCAAGTCCCAGGGAAATCATTCCATAGCTCACTTTGATGTACCAGACGCTCAACACATTTTCACCCCTTTATGATGAGTATGCTATAGGGGTGTCACTGTCCTGCTTTTACAGAAGAGGAAACTGGAGTACAGAGGCCTGGCCAAGGTCACCAGGTCATCAGAGCAGAGCCAGGCAGGCTGCAGGGCCTGTGCCCTCTGGCCGGCCGGCAGAGTTCTCTCAGGTCCCGGGGAGGTCGCTTACCATGCCTGGAGAGGCCCACAGATCTCCTCACTGAGCCCAGCCTCTTGAGCGGGAACTGGTGCAGCTCCGTGGTGATGTACAGATGCTTCACCTACAAGCAAGAGAGATGGCACAGCTGCCCGCCCGTTCTCCCCCAAATTCCAGCCTCAGGGCCTCTGAACCCGACCTACTCTCTGCTCAGTGTCGGCCACCCTTTCCTCTGCCACTGGGCCCTCAGCAAGGAAACCCAGGCCGCCCGAGACTCGGAGCAGTGGGTCTCCATTACCCGCCAGCTGTGGAAGCACTCAAGTGTGAATACAGGTCGCCGGCTAGTTTTTAAAATCCACACCACTCTGCTGTTGACAGAGAGGCTGTACAGCTCTCGGTCAGTGGGAGAAAAACAACGAACGCTAGGATGGTGACGGAAAGGACTCGATATTCGGCAAAAGGTTTTGAGAGGGATACGCCTCCATTCATGTGGGGCTTAGCAACACACACGGATGGTGACAAATAAACACATGTTAATACGTGCACAGATACAAACATACACATGTGTTCTCCCCTGTGAGGTGGGCTAGAGAGACGTGGACTCTACGCTATTCTTGTGACTGTCTTAGAGAGGGAGCTGGTCTCACCTTGGGGACAAGAGGGACTGGAGGCTGTGGTCCCAGGGACGTGCGAAGATTTCAGGTGACCCCTCCTTCCCACCGCTCAGTGCTGGGTCACCCAGAGGAGACCCTGGGGAAGGACTCACCTGATGGGGCCGGACACAGTGGGAGTTGAGGTTTGGGTACCGCGTCCCTGGGTCCAGCGTGTACTGATCGAAGTTCTTGTTGATGTTCTCTGGGGTCGTTTGAGGTAACAGCCGGTAAAGACTTTCTCTGGAGGGAGGCAGAGCTTGGGGTCAGAAATTTCTCTCAAAACCTGAGGCCTCTGTCCCCACCCCCACGCCCCTTCTCCTGCTCTTGAAGGCTTCTTAGATGTGCTTGTCTAACCCTCCCCTGCAATGCCTGGTCCTTGTGGTTCTTGAGATCTGCAAAGTGGGTGAAAGTTCAAAAAGGCAGAGAGAAGGCAGGAAGGAGTTCAGGAGGTTGGAGTTGGGGCAGGGATGCTGGCCACCTCCCCAAGCAGAGCTGGCAGTTCAGTGACCTATGGTTTTGCTATAAACGCCACTTAGCCACTCTGCCTCCTGTGGCCTGCTCCCCATGACCACAGGCCTCCACAC